>JAPFFP010047238.1:0-10477 GCA_026153255.1 Solanum medicagineum | reverse complement strand
ATATATATATATATATATATATATATATATATATATATATATTATTAAAAGTGGGAAGCTCCTACTTTCAATGTTGAATTATGATTTTGCCCCTAAACTAAATTAATAAAAATATTATAAAATTTTTAATTAATTAATTATTAAATAAGAATCATATCATATTATAATAAATACTAGAGATGAGAAAGTGTTAAGTCGAAAGTTAATAATAATAATAACAATAAAAAATAGTTGTTTAATAAGGTCCTATTAAATCGTGGCATCACATGGAACTGAAAAGTTACACCAAAAATACTCACTTTATGAATATCCATAAAGTAATAAGTAACATTAATTACTTTCAATTAAATGAATAGAAAAGATACAAGTATTATACAATGAATATGCCAAATGATAAAATACGAATCATTGGATGATTATGCTTCTCTTTATTGATTTTTTCCAATAGAGAATAACCAATTCTTCAACATCAATCTATACATCGTATGATTCAATAATGTTAATTTTCAGTTACAAAAACTTTTCAGATGAATTAAAATTTACTTTGGAACTTCAGTTACACCTATTTAAAAGTTTACTCTTTAATAATTAGCATATGCAGCAGATTAATCTTTGACCAGATATAGTTGAAAACATAAAGTCACATTTCGAGTTCTACATCATCTCATCCAAGGTAACAATAAAATGGTTTCTTGACTCTACAAAATTTGAGTACTAGATGAGCTTCATATTATTTGAAGAAATGTTGCGTATATGTTTCACACATTATTATTTTGATATTGATTCAAGTTGAAGAGGAAATAGATTGATGTATGAATATTCTCCAAATATGAAATTGTAAGTGAATTTTTATTTTTCATATCTCCATCTTTTTGAGTTTTCAAATATAATTTTGTAATTGATTATTTTTCAAGAAAGGAGTTTCATTTTATTTTATTCTCTCTACAAATCTCTATTTAAACTTTGAATTTGTAGGGAACAAAAAATGTATAAAGTAACTTTAGAATATTATTTATTCCCAAGATTTGTAGTACTATAAGGCAAGAAGAATTTTCTTTGATATTAGTCCAGTGTCTTCATTTTTTTAATGCTTTTTGAGGATGTATTTTAATTAACTTGTTATGTTTGAGTTGTTTTTGTTTGAAAACACGATAACTCTTTCACCTGTTGTACAAAATATATATAGTAGTTGCACGTTTTCATCATATCATCCTTTTTTTTTGGAAAAAAAAAAAGAAGCAGCAAAAGCCAATATATGAGCATAATAAAATAATGTCCATCATCCCAACAATTGGGCCAACTTCTACAAATGTACGTTCATCCCAACAAATAAAGTAAAAGAAAAGAAACTTAGGCAAATCACAGATCTAGAAAGATTTATGAGTATTGGAAAGTCCGGTCCTTTCCTATTCCGGTACTTGCCGATCTACAACGTCTCTCCATTGTTGCATCCATAGATATCTCCGTGCATGTTCATATGATGACCTCCTTGAGCTCACCCATCACTTTCTTGCCTGGGCTTGGATAGATTCTATTAGTGCATCAAAGATCTCATTAATGCCAGGGATTCTTGTCCGGTGAAGACTTCTTCAATCCACTATCGCCGAGTGACCAGTGATCTCCTCAATTGGTGAAGTTTTCTATCAAACTTTTCTCCTTTTGTTCAGATGGACATACTTCCTTTCCAGATTGCCTCGATTTAGATAAGTCCTCTTAACCTTATGACTTCCTTCGATTTGTCAATCTCAAATTCGTCCTAGTTTACTGATCAACATGCTGAGCCCCAAATAGAGTTAGTACCACTGTTCAACCAACAATGTCGAAATTAATCAAGACCAACAGGTTTCTTCTTGTTCCCTCTACGAATTGCTTATTTCCTTTTTCACATTTCTGTCATGCCTCGACCGTTTTCATCTTCTTGATTCAAATATTTGGTACTTATTCTACTTCTAGCTGTATTAGTACCTTCCCTTGATTTGGGACCTGCTGTATAGATTGATATGTTAAGACTATTGGACCTGCAAAACAAAAATTAGGTTAGTAAAAAAATTAGCAACCTTATTTCCTTCCCTCCAAATATGTTGTAACTCCACATCTTTGCCCTGTCGTTGCTTATTTATTCTTTGCACCTTCAGAGTAACATTCCAAGGGCAATCCCAAACCCCTGATAAGCAGTTGTAGGCCACTAAAGAATCCACTTCCTAGATTACTGGTAACCAATCTTGCTGAATACACACTCTCAGACTTTTCATATAGCGCATAACTTAGCTTCTACGCTTGATTTAACACCTTAATCATGATTTGCAACATACACAAACTCTCCACTCCAATTCCTTATAGGAGATACCTATAGCACTAGGCCCTAGATTGCCCTTTGAAGCTTTCATATTACATTTAAACTAGCCTTCCCTAGGTAAATTCTAGCATACCGATTTGAGGACAATAATGGGTTTGTACTTTTCCAAAGCTTGTACCAAATCAGTTGTCAGGGATATTCCTTAGCCAAGGGTATAGAAACCTTGCTAAATTATATTAGCATCTGTTAACCTCCATCATCATGCCATGTAGACTGAAATTATCTCCATGCCTAATTTTGTTTGTCCTTTTCCAAATTACCCATAATATGAAGTAAGGAACAACACTATATAGAGTTTTCAGTTTATTGGAGCAATCTGCATACCACCATTTATGAATAATTTCCTTTAGGAAGTAAAAAGGACCCCCAATTCCTGCCCCACCTGCAAAAGTTTCACAAACACGTTTAGCAACAGGACATGTTAAGAAAATATGCTAGTAGGTTTCATTTACCCTTAGATCATAACTACAACACAAAATATCCTCACTTTGACCTATCTTACTCCAAAACTCACCAATAGGAATTCTCTTTTTAAACATCCTCCACACAAAAAAGGACACTTTAAAAGGAATTCCTTTACACCACATCTTCTCAGACTACTTTTTTGATGGACCTGAGATTTTTGATCTTTCCCAGGCTGATTTAACCGAAAATTTGCCAAAACTTGTAAGCATCCAGATAAGGTTATCACCCTCTCTTCAGATCCAATTTCAATGCCTTTAATAATTTGATTTGCCTTATCTTCATGTATAATATATCTTATCGTAACCTTATTCCATAACCTCAGAAGAATCAGTGACCGGAAGCAGATAATATAAAGCACCCATTTGGGTCCAATTATCATACATGAGGTTACTGTGCCCACTGTCGACTTTCCACCAGATCTCTTGATAAAAAAAAATTCCTAGCTATCTTCATATGCTTTCAAGTTTGAGAGCCTCCACTCCAATAGACCATTAGTGGATATTCCTCTTGCAGTATTTGTTTCCCGTGAAGTCAGACCACATAGTTTTCTTAGTTCTAAAACACAACCATAACTTGGCCAAAAAAGATCTTGATACCTCAAAAGGATCTAAATCCTAGGCCATTCTCCTTTTTTGGCAAACAAGCTTCATCCCAAGCCACTCAAAGTTTATTTCTTCCCTCCTCCTTAAAGTTCCATAAGAATCTACCAAAGATTCTATACAAATCATATATCACACACTTAGGAGGAATAATCACAGATACTGATAAATAAGAACACTTTCTATTAATAAAAAAACCTTACACTCAAATAAAAGTAATTTGCCTTTCCAAGCCTGTAACTTTGATTGGATATTCTTGATTACGTCTGAGAAATGATACTTCCTTTTTTAGCATAGCCCATAGGACACCTCAAATATGTCAAAGGGAACTTCCCCCTTTGTGAAAACCAGTGTAGTCCTCCACCCCTTTAATATCTTCATGTGAAGCCATGTGATAAATATAGAAAGCACCCCTTTCTTTGTTAATTTTCAGTCTTAACTGAGACTCATAATCATTCAGGGTCTTCATAAGCAACTCCAGAGTAGTACCATCTGCTTTAACAAATATAAGCGTATCATTAGCATATGACAGATGATTAATCTGGTCACTCCATTTTGGTAATCCATAACCCTATAAACCTGCACAAGTAAATAGATTATTTAAAGCCCTAGATAGGACCTCAACCATTAGAGTGAATAAAGATGGGGATAAAGTATCTCCTGCTTAACACCCTTTGTAGAATGAAAGAATCCACAAGCTTGTCCACTGATCAAAATAGTATACTAACTGTTAACGAACAGTCTCCTTATTTTGTCAATGAATATCTCATCAAACCCCATTCTCCTAAATACTGTAACCAGAAAGTCCCATTCCACTCTATCATAAGCCTTAGCCATGTCCAATTTGATAACCACATTAGCCACATTGTTTCTCTTCGTTATATCCCCTATAATTTCTATGCCAAAAGAACATTTTTTGATATTATCAAAAATGGGAAGCTCCTATCTTCAAAGTTGGATTATGATTTTGCCCCTGTACCAAATTAATAAGAATATTATAAATGTCTAATTAATTAAACAGTTGCACTTCTAATCATAATCTGCTCCTATTCTCTTCAATAACAATAATACCAAAAGACATGATTCCTAGCTCATTTAACAGTAGTTAATGTCAAATCGATTAGAAACCTTTTCACTTCTCTGGGCATTTACTTTTGAAATTCATTTGATACTAATATTTCCATATGATCAGTTTTACAATGATAATAATATCAATTGAATATGCTCACCATTTATTGATACAATCTTGTATTTTTTCTCTTCAAATTGTGTGCAACCCATTGCATATATATATGTTAAAAGAACTTATACTAATTATCACAGTATACACGTGCAGCGCACGTATTTGAAAAATAGTTGATGTTAAATATGCAGAAAAGCATAACTGACCTAGAGGGTCATTACAATTATAAATTTCCAAGCATATTATTTTCTTTTTTGCCTCTGATCTGTACATTGCTATTATGAAAACATAGCGTCGACTAAACACTAGTTTTAGATTTACAAAATCTTATAACCTTCCTTTTCTTACTTCTACTAATTAATCTACCACTATTTATGGTCTTTTATATTATTAAGGGGATGAATTATCTTTTATCATCTTCATCAATTAGGGTTGCGACCACCTACTCCTCCCTATAAGTGAAATTATTTTTATGAATGGCAGCGATGATTTTGAATATAGAACCTCATTTTGAGAAGAAACAAATTTATTTGTTTATTAATTTTCAGTGCTCTGTTTGATTTTCTCACCATACATAAGTTGTTATGTTGAAAGTGAGATTCATTTTTTTCATTTGATTAACCCGAATTTAAATTTCTTATATAATTTATTTTCTAACTGTTTAATTTATATTTTTGCCTTTTAAAGTGGGAGATTTTAGCATTGGTATAGCTCAGTGACTACTATTCGTTATGGGAGTTACCTTCATTTGTACATCAAAATGTTGGACTACATCTGAAATATTTGGTAAAGTTTTGATTTAAATTATTTCTACATTTATTTTGTTGCTCCAGCAATTTTTTAAAATGTTGCATGACTATTCTTCTTATGTCTCGTATGTTCTAGCTCTATCATAATATTGACCTTTATTATTGATCTGTGTTTGTTTTTTCTTTGTGTGTGTGTGTGTATATATATATTTTCTTTCTAGCATAAGATAAATGTTTTTCATGTTGTATTTCATACCATCAGGGGTGGATATTTCTATATGGTTAGGGGTTTCATGGCACTTGAACACCTCGATTGAATTCCTTCATACATACTTATGTTTTGTATTAAATTTTTCACCTATCACATGTAGTTACAAGAAAGTAGTTGTATCACTAGTGAAGGGTCAAGTTTTAAGTTATTTGTGTTTAAAGAGTGCCTTAAGCTTTCCTATCCTTTCCTTCTAAAAATTCCTATGTTAATTATTATGTCCCATTTAACAACTAAGGAGTAATGTGACTCAGCAACCTATTATTATACCAAGTTGCGTTTCTTCTTGATCAGATTCTTTGAATTGGTCTTCAGATAAGTACTTTAGTTTCCAAGCCTCAACATCTAAGAGTTACCTAGAGATTCAAAAATATTGTCAGAAATTGCCTTTGTACAATAAAATTGCTCAAGTTTAGTCTATATTATACTTTGGTCTATTCAAATCCCCTTTGATTGATGCTCCTCTTACTAGAATTAGTTATTCATTCATGATGATGTGTCATGCCTCAAACTCAATGACCCCAAATTCAAGGAGCACAACTGACACCTAATGCCAAAACTCAGGCTTGAGCCAACCCGGTAGAATTATTTGCCACAAGCATCCAGTAGCCACACACAATCAAGAAATCAAATAAGTATATTTTAGCTGAAAAATAATCCCTCAGCCAGCAAACCCCTTGTTAAGAACTCAATCAATGTAATAACAACTTTAAATAATTCATATAAAGAAATAGTCAACTAGCACACAAGCCCTGTTCGTGCCATCGAAGCAACTTTGATATTGGCACGACCCAAGCTTGACCCTAGGTGTAACATATATAGTGAATGAGATCCCCAAAAGAATCCAAAACTAGCCTTCTTAGAATATAATAAGCATTCATTAGTTTAAACATAGATCATAACCAGCAGAAGGATAAAACCTAAGTCATAGATGATAGATAAGAAACCAGAGTCATAAGTTGCACAAGCTACCATATAATGTCCAAATCATGCCTCTATATAATAGACCAAGCGTGGCCAAGACATGTCCCCGACTCATCCAAAATAAAGACGCAAAACTAAAGTCTCAAAATAGACATAAACTGTAACATAGGATAAATATAGCATGGATTACCCTCGAGAAAGGAGGACTCACCAACAACTACTAGTAATTAGCTGGACAAAGCATGGGTTTAAGGAGGGTAGTCACCTGTCCCCACATCATGCAGGTAAAATATGTATTAGTATGTGAGATATACTATACAGGTATAGGATATTTAAGGAGCATATGATAGCAAAGGCAAGTAAAGGACATAGGTAATCATAATAAAGTACAATAAGGAGTCGTGAGAGCAATGCATGAGATGCTATGAATGTACATGAGCAAAATATTCATACATATTTGGGAAGTAACCATAACTAAAAATAAGATTATGCAAGCTATGATATGAAATCTTGATATTTCCTCTACATCGAAGAAAAAAAGAGTCTGCTTGACAAGGAAGAACTCTAACCATCTTATGGGCATGAGTCATGACACTATAGATTTCAACTGAAAGTACCCTCGCATAGATTTCATAAACTCAATAAACTTGAAGATGTAGTATCATGAAGTTTATGAAATTCCATGTAACTAAAGCTTAAACTTTCATATATAAACATAATAATACCATTTAGAAAGTAATTTAAGCAATTGGAGTTCATGCATGAAAGCCTATAAAATTCATGATTTGAAATTTGAGAAGCAGAGATGAAATTAATTTGGCTTCATAGGTGAAATGGACCCATGAATTGAACCTACATAATATAGGTGCTTAATTTAATTATATGAAGAAGATTGAGCTCAAACTTGAGGTCCTTCAATTGATTCCTAAACTTGAGCTTAAGAGGAGACTTGAGAGTGCTTTTGATGAAGTGAGTTAGAATCTAAGTGTGAGGAGTGATTGAAACACATTAGAATAGGTTAGTATATCCTTAGGAGAGTATTGTGTTGTAGAAAAATGTCCAAAAGAAGTTTAGAAATTAGGGAAAGGACCTAAAAACCCTTACAAGAACATACTTGGAAATTGGAGGCATGCACTTCACAATTACCACCATGACCCATGGTGCACTCTATGAGCCTCTCCAGGAGCTGTGGTGGGATCCACGAGCCATGGAGGGTTTCGTGGTGGAACCCTTACCTGGGCAGCCTCAAAGAAAATGCTAAGGGATTGCCAGAACACCCTTCATAGGCAGTAGTGTGCACCTACTACCCATGAAGGGTCTCTTGAAGTGCACTCTGGGCCAAACGTTTTTCCAGAAAAGCATTTTCAAGCCTTGATTCAATCTTCTAAGGTATGGGGCCTAGCTGATATCAAGGAAACTTAAACATTATATGGGTTGTCAAAGCCATTATGATCTTTATGCAAAAGATGAAAGCAGGTACATATCAAGACAATAAATCAAAAATCTATCAAACCTCAAAAAACCAACAAACCAAATGAACATGGCTATTAACATAGCTATACAATATACACAATAGTCCGTAAACCTCCAAGAGTAGTAAATCTTGGCAAGATATGGTCCAACCTACCCAAAAATATGTACAACAAAAGACAACAAACCTCAAAACTCTGGTAGCTCTTGGAAAAAGGGGATAGCCAGCCTGATATAAGTTAATAATGTTGTCGGGGAGGTCTATTAGGTCATATGTCAGACCTGTAGTCATTAATGCAGTACCTCTGATATATTGTGCCATGACAAACTAATGTCACGAGTATGAAAGGACATAGACCAAATGAGCTGGTATCATAATATGTTGAACATAATCAGATATGGAATTCAAGAATAAGATAAGCATATTGATCTGCTCCTCCTGAATCTATGAATAAAAAATAATCAAGTAAAAAGCTAACTAAGCCTCCATAAACTCGTCAAAGAGAGTTTGCCTAAGCTCCCATGACTCAGAAGGTGCCAATTAGGTCTATATACCCTTAACAATTGTCCCCTACTCCATAGGCAGTCATATAGTTCTCTTTGGAAAAAATATAGTCTTATAGATAGCACATATCCCTTTAACGCATCAATATAGCATCGTGGGCAACTCATTTCCTTGTTAGGAAAAAAAAAAGCCCCATAGGTGATACACCACCTTCTTAGGCTTTAAAATATTCTCATAGGTAACTCATAGGCCTCTTAGTCAATAACAATATCCCTAGAGGTAGCACATAGCCTTCTTAGGCATCAATATAGTTTCATAGGCAACTCATAGCACTCTTTGGCAATAACATAGCCTCGTAGGCTACACATAAACTTCTTACGAATCAATATAGCCTCCTAGGAAACTCATAGACCTCTTAGGAAACAATATAGACTATAGGAAACACATATACTTCTTAGGTATCAATATAGTCCCATAGGCAACTCAACCCCTCTTAAGCAACAACACAACCCCATAGGAAACTCATAGCCATCTTAGGAAAAGATCACATTCCTATAGCTAACCACAATATGCCCAAGGGAAACAATAACAATTCAGTAGTCTAAAAGCGAGCAATTAGCTATAAGAAACTTATAAGAATAATCTCTATCTCATGCCCAACATAGATCTATTACCAAAATAATAGAATCTTGATGAGGAAGAAATATAACCTCTTGAGTAGCTAACCACCAACAATTATAGCTACAAGTACATTAGTGATAACAATCCAATTATCTCTCCTTAGCTTTATGAAAACATGTCAAAAGAATGGAATAACCTTAAGATACCTTTTACGATGAGTTCAGGTGGCATATCAACTATTACTCATACACTCTTGGTACTTGATCTTATGCTCATAATACAGCTTGAAACCTTAAAATAAAGCCAAGACCTTATTGGCCCAACACTAAAGGATGATATGTTATGACCTTGACAAACTATGGCAAGATCAACACATGGAACAACTTTCACTAAGGACCCAGATTGAGAAAATAAATGATTTTGGTGATCTTGGATAAGGAATTTATGGGTTTCTCTTATTTCTCATCAAGAAAACTAATAAAAGAATGAAGAACATGATATGTATGTCATCTCTTAGAAACATAAATATCTCTCTAATTTGATGTTGGATGGCAAACAACTGTCACGATCCAACCCTAGTCATAACACGATAAATGAGGAACCCAAAGGTACCTCACCGAAGCCTCTTAGAACTTACCACATAAATAAAACAGAATTTAAAATGGAGAAATGGGACTAAGGGAGATCAAATCATACATGGTTTAAACATAAACTCATCGTACATTTGTCCAATAATAGCATCTAGAAAAAGACTTGGTGGGGGCTAAGACATGTTTTAAGCTCACCCTCAAGTAAAATGTAGCAAAAGAAAAAACAACTTAAGAAAAATAAAATGTCTTAAATACATCAAGCATGAAGGAAAAAGGTGTGGTCCTCGAACTAGAGGACTCACCAATCGCTAGTCTTCAAACATCCAAAATCTAGCCATCTGTGGGAGAAGGAGAAGGAGGAGGAGCACCAATCCATGATAAATTGATCAAAATATTTGTATTAGGTTGACACGGTGGCATACCATTTACCAGTGTTGAAAGACTTGTACCCTAATGGTATCAACATTTTACGACTATTTTTTGGAATCAGTGGTGCTGAAGTTGCTCTTTATCGTCTCGGTATTCCATTGAACAAGTGATTTTTATGAAAATATCTTAAGTCAACAAGAATATTTTGAGAAGCTGGAGGGAACAAACAAATCACAAAGGGAATCTTGTAGATTTTAATTTAAAGATGTGCAACAAATGAATGAAGACGTCTTAGAACGGCCTGGTTGAGGTGGAAGATATTAGTGAGGAGATAGTTGCAGAGAAGAATGTGGTTGAAGGAGATGATTATGTCAAGGA
>JAPFFP010047237.1:0-10477 GCA_026153255.1 Solanum medicagineum | reverse complement strand
TTATATTTAACAACGATCGATTTATCCTCAAAGTGAGAGGTACTGTTTGAGCATGATCAAAATTATTGGCACCATTGTCGGGGAATACAGCGATGATTTGACTTGATTTCACTAGTAGTCAATTCAAGTGTTGATTTCTTAATTCTCTTGTATTTACTTTCATTTTTGTTTCTATTAGTTCTTTTTGTATATGTATATTGTGGTGGTATTCCTCTTGCTTTGGCCTATACAAATATTCACAAAGCTAACAAGCGTATGGTTGAAGAGAAGCTCATTATCACAAGTGATCTATTTTAATCATTACAAAGACGTGCTCTTTTTTATAGTCAGCCATCAAAAGATCCACACATCCATCTGCAGATTTTGCACAAGTGTGTAAGGATATTTTAGGAACACAACATTCATCCATGGATACTATGGTACTTCAGACATTCCCAATGACTCTTAGAAGTAATGCTGCAATCTGGTGGTCTGAACTCCCTCAAGTTGTGTGCACCACCTGGGTGGAGGTAAAAAGGGCCTTTCTAGCAAAGTTCTATGGTTGAACCAATAAGTTTAAACTTCAAGAACAAATTCTCAACTTTCAGCGAATTCCAGGCGATTCGCTAAGTTCAACATGGGTGCATTATAAAGAATGCATGGGAAGAGCTCAGGACTATGGTCTTTCGGATGAGATGTTGGTGGCAAGTTTCTATAGATCCCTGAGCTTGGAACAGTAAGGCCAAGCTGATGCTCTACAGGGAGGAGAATACTTAGCCTTTTTATGAAAACCATTTGCAAAAGTTGTTGAACATATGAACATATTGACTGTTATTCATCAAATATACAAGCCAATGCATGAGAAAAAAATTGCCTACACAAGTACACCCGGAGGAAAATCTATCCAAGAGGGAGAGAGTGGTGTGAACAAGTGGTTTAGACTACCTCACCACCAACTTTTTGGAGATGGAAGCTCCAAGGTTAAGAACATGTTCGCCAAGCTGATAGAGAGAATGGATGCACAAGAGGAAATCTTGCGGGAAATCAAGTTTGATGTTATTAAGATAAAATATGAAGTTGAAAACATTCGTCGGCAATCCAACGACTCAATAACAAATTTGAACTTATTTCTACGCAAGTAGGGCATGTTCAGAATGACAAGAGGAGAGACCCTAGATTTGATGATAAGGGCTAATCAAGTTTTGCAGAATTTAAGTACTCAAGATGACCATGTCGTGCCATGACATTAAACAAGGCGCTTCTAGGGAGGCAACCCAAGCATTTTCCATGTTTTTACTTATTATGAGTACTTTTTCATTGTGTGAATTTTCTAGTAGTGGTTTAATTGAGGATTCATTTTTATTTTTGAGATATTAGATTAGTTGCATGTTGGTAAAATGGTGAATTTTGAGACAAGTGTTTGTAGGTGTTGAGCAAAGAGTGGAAAGATTGCAGAAAATGGGCATTTGAAGCAGCCTCTAAGACCAAGCCTACGAGTCATAGTGCATACTGTGTCTCATAGTTGCCTTGTAGAGGCTAACAGTGATGACTTGAAGTTGACACTCACACTACGAGCCAACTTTATAGCCCATAGTCCATACTACGAGTCGTAAATGGGATTCACAGTGCTCAGGTATGATCCCCAAATTTTTCTAAGTATTGACTGGTCTACGAGACCAAGACCTATTGGTCATAGTCTAAGCTATGAACTGTAGTGAGTATTCGTAGACTCGACTCAGGTGACCTTTCAGTTTTACTCGGAAATGGTTAAAAGGGGGTCAAAAACATTTTGACCCCATTTTTAACCTTGATTATGAAAATTACCCTAATTTTTTGTCCGATCACCTTCTCTAGCTAGTACATTACTGTTCTGGTGAGGTTTTTTTGGCAACTAAGGTTTTGGTCCCATTCTCTCTGGTTCCCTTGTTTTAGTCCATTCGCATATACGGTATGTTTCTTGATTTACCTTAACTCCTACAATTAACTTTACTCTAAATTGCTTGAGTGGGTTTGAGGTAGAAATTGTTGCTTAGACAATTATTTGTGGATATGATGGTATTGAGGGGAAACTAGGGTTTTGATCATAGTGAATGGTGCTTAACCCTAATTGAAGAAATTGCCCTTGTTGTTTTAGTTAGATTATCATGCTATGTTAAGTATTGTTGATTATTTGCACCGTATTAGTTTGTAGTTGTGTTTAGATTTATCAACCCATGATTTTATAATAACGGGTTGGTTAGGGTGAGATTGTTGATGACATCTTGGTACACTTATGAACTATGCCCCTGTATCATTGTATGTGTGTTGGAAGGACTGTTTGCGTGATTTGGGAATGATTACATGAGTGTATTGTAGAATGAGTTTGAGGGACAAGGGTTTCATGTTCTGTTGTTTGATATAACCTTATAAGGGGGTAAATTCTTGGTCATAATGCTATGTTGGGGTACTAATTGTTTTGTGCTTGACTTGTGAAAGTATGATACTGCTTCAATATTGTAGTACTAGGTTTGAACTGCTCTCTTGCTCCATATTGCAAAATGTAGGAACTTCAGGTACCTGTTATTCCCTACTAAGGGAGTCTCCTACGACTCGTAGAGGATTCTACGAGTCGCAGCTGCCTCTCGTAGGGAATACTAGTGATTTAAAGACCCTGAGCATTCACCATATGAGATCCACCTACGGGTCATAGTCCGCTCTACGAATCGTAGTAGGGTCTCATGGACCTAAACCTTTAGACAATTTAGTCTCTGGAACCTTGTACGTGACCGGTCTATGATCCGTAACTAGGGTTACGAGTCATAACTATGTCTCATACCTAGTTCCAGTGTTGAAAGCTTCTATTCACCTGTGGACTATTAGGCCACGGTACAGCTCATTGTTTCCACTACGAGTCATACCAGGGTCTCGTATCTACGATCTGCAACTGATACATTGTTGATTTTTCTCATGTTCTTCTTATGTCTTTGTGTTACATTGTCGAATGTTTTGGGGATGATCATATTTGTTTGTGCTTATTATTAGAGATCATGACCCCCAAAAATAGGAAGGTAGCAATCGAGGCCTTTAAAGAGAGGCTTATTGATGAGTCATCGGATAGCGAACAACCTGAGGCACTGGGGCTTCAAACCAGGGAAGCTTCAAGAACTGCTCAGAAGCCAATTCCTATAGATAGTACCTCCTTGTCTGACAATGAGGGAAGTGAGAATGAGTCTGAGCGAAATTCACCACCAATGACCCCTACACACACGGAGTCTAGCTCTAAAGAAGGTTCTCAGAGTAGGGAGGTGGAGCAGTCTTTATCCAATTTCAGCACCACTGGATCCTTAAACACATCGACAGTGAGTTGAAAGGATGAAGAAAATATATGATGACGGCCTACAGATCAAGGGACAATGAAAGAGTACGATCATTCTATGATGAGCCCCGACTTATTGATACAAGATTGAGCCATATCCCTGGGGTTAAAGAGGCCATGACACGATATAGGCTCAAATGTTTAACTAAAAAGATGGATTATTCTCCAGAACTGGTACGAGAATTCTATGCAGCCTACACTGCAACCATACTCAAGGATCTTCCAAAGAAGAAAAAGCCTCTTGAAGAGCGTAGATTACGAGAAGTTTTGGTTAGAGACGACTGGTGAACATATCAAAGGAGACCATCCATTGCATACAGTTTAGTCCCATATACAGAACACTGCATTCTATTTTGAATTCAATAGTCAAATTGGACAGCTTAGATAGGCTGTGATTACTAAGAATGCGGATATGAGGACCGAGCTCTTGAGGTAGGTTGCTAGTCAAATAGTCAAGCGTGGTCCAGAGCCTTCATGGGTCACCACACATACAGAGTCAATTGTAAAGTCTTGCCTCTCCTTTCCC
Source organism: Solanum medicagineum (assembly GCA_026153255.1). NCBI lineage: Eukaryota > Viridiplantae > Streptophyta > Magnoliopsida > Solanales > Solanaceae > Solanum > Solanum medicagineum. The sequence continues at coordinate 6,617 of JAPFFP010047237.1, read as the reverse complement.
CCCAAGTTTTGGTGGGCTATTATCAGGTCTCGCATCTCACCCACATTCACAGATAATGTTATTATGTTGGAGTAAGTTGTTCTGTAAGCCAGCATCCTAGCCGGCTACGAGATTGATCGGGCACAACTCATAGCAGAGTAGATACATGATCCAGCCCTCAAGAAGTCCATGTGCTTTCCTTTCTCCATTCTTGTACATCGGTTATGTGTTGAGGCAAAGGTAGAGGTTCTACTTCAGCTAGATCCCCTAGTGGTAGCTCTTCACACCATGGATCCCAGCCTGATCAAGGCTGATGAGAACCTAGTGGCACTTTAATGAGCGTTGCCACTTCCCATTCCCAAAACATTCATTCCCAAGCCACATGTTGAGGGTTCGACGGATGCCACCATTACTACTCCAGCTGCTACCACTACTGATGAGGGATCGCAACAGCATGCGGCAGTTGATACTGAGATAGGTCCCGTTATATATGCACCTGAACCAGAACCATCCATATCACAGATTCCTCCTACAAACATATGTTTGCCATTACTTTTCAAGCATGGTTCATAGGTTTCATGGGTTGAGGCTCAGTTAGATTAGCTCATGTGGCAGATTAAGCCATGGGTCCAGCAGACGGTTCAAGCATCGGAGGATAGATGCAAGGCATTCACCACTTTAGTTATTAATCAACGCATCACTACAGTAGGTACCCAAGTTGATGCCGTCGACGTGTATGTGTAGAAGAGGATTACTGAGGCCTGACCTGTAGATTTGTTAGCCTTTCATCAGGAGTTGACGAAGTTCAAGGCTGACTTGATCACATCATTAGCAGCTCCGATCGCAGTTCCTGAGCAGATAGCAGAGGATGAGCTGCTATTTGACATGTTCTTGGATGACCCACCCCGTGCTGCAGAGAAGAGACCCATAGATGAGGATGATGCAGTAGAGGGGCACAAACGCCAGAAGACCTCAGATGCAATTGATGAGGAGGCAGCAACAGATGTGCTTGGTTTGTCTTGATGACATTGAGAGAGGAAGAGGAGCTGAAGAGAGCCCAGGAGCTTGATCGAGTCCAGGGCACTGGCTCATCCAGCATGCCTGCAGCACAGACTACCCCGCAAGAGGGAGATGCTCATGTACATCCAGATAGCGGTGCTTAGGCACCATTTGATGTTTGATTTTTGACCCCGTATTCTTATTTTGTTTTTGTTATTGTACATTGAAGAAAAAGTACATGTTTTTCGAGGAGGTGTGGGTCGTTATAGTCTAGGGTGAAGTCTGAGTAGCCTTTAGTACATAACTATCCCAGTATTTGATATATCCCAAGGTTTTCTAGCTTTTGTTCTTTTGACTCGTGGATTTTTATTTTTATGTTGAATCGGCATATTTTAGATAATATTTTTAGTATATGGTTGTTAAACTTTTGCCATATATATTGTTTTGAAAGGTTTTTATGAATGTTTTGGAAAATTGGTACCCATGAAATTTTTGTTGATTGGTAGTTATTCTGCAATCATGCATCTGTGAATGCTTTGGCAATGTTTGTTCTGACTGAGTAAAGGCAAGTTGATGCTTGATGTATGACCTATGAGTCTTTGTTGGCTATGTATGTGATGACATGTGCGAGTGAGCTAATTTTTTTATATTCATGTTAAAATGACCCCAAAATGTGCCCGAAAATGTGTCTCAGAAGTACCCAAAATTGCAATTTCTATATATCTCAAAGTCCATGTGTTATTTCAAAAATCTGACTTCATATTATTGTTCAGGGGGTCAGATTGAGTGGGAAATGGGTCTAACTCCGATTTTAGAGCAACCGTATCAAAATTCGAAAACGCAAAGTGAGCGATTCCTAGTGAAGATCGCGCCCCAAGCGCAATGCGCCAGGGATGCGTCAGTGTGTAATTTTTGTTCAGTTTTATTATTTTGGTCCAAGACTTTTGGGTCTTTGGCCTAAGCCTTCTCATACGTGAAAATACCTAAACTTAGCCATATTTTACCTTCATATCATTCAAGACAATCCCCAATACTCACTCAAACACTTAGATTAATATTTCTCCCAAAATTCAAGTGCCAAAACCCTCTCCAGATCTAAGGATTTCACTCAAGCTTCAAGTCTTCATCTCCAATCATCGTCACGTTATTCTCCAAAGCTAATGTATGTGGATTTCTTTCATGGGTTCCTTTCACCCATGATTCCCAAGCTTCTTTTCACCTAAAATTGCATGATTTAAAGTCGATTTACTCATGGGTATTACTTATTATGAAATTCACTGCACACTATGTTGGGGTTTATGGAATTGTGATTGTTTTAGCATGTTTTGGGTTATTAATCTAAGATCTATTATGAGATTTGATGAAGGGTTTTGATGTGTATTGATAGGATGCTACCAAGTATTAGTTAATGGTTCTACATTGGATTTTCTCGCATGATTTCATCCCTAAATTACATGATTTTACACTAGCACTACACACCCGCCAAGTGTTTGATAAAATGTCTGGTTATGGTTTTCTTAAGGAATTGATGACCCAATGCATGTCTTATGAGTTGAATGACTATATGATGATGAAATAAAGGTATGTATATGATTTTCTCCTATATATATATGCCCTACTTAGGAATTGCGCGTCGGGTAACCATGTCGAGGGGTTTTTAGCCGAGAGGTTTCTACCATGATAACCATGTCGGAGGGTTTGTACCTCGGTCACCAAGGGTGGTAGGTTTCAATGATCCACCAACCATGTCGGGTGGTTTGAACCTTGATAACCATATCGGGGGGTTTGTACCTCAGTCACCAAGGGTGGTAGGGTGCAACGATCCGCGAACCAATTTATGGAGTTGGTACCTCAATCACTAACGGTGGTAGGGTGCAAGGATCCACCAATATGATAATGGCCTCTTCTTACACATGTATTATGTTCTATATAAGCATGATTTTACTTCAAGAATTGTTCATATATATGTCATATTGCTATAAGCTTATTCATTGCATATTTTATGTAATTTGGTTATGGTGCTTAACACTTGTTGCATTGCACCCTAAATACTTAGTACATTCAAACGTACTAACGCATACTCTATGCCTACATGACATCACCATGTAGGAACCAGAGCCCCGCTTGATCATCTTCCTCCACGTGGCTAGTACGATATCTCTCAAGCTCTTGGGTGAGTCTTCTATTGCGGGGATGATGTTTATGATCTCATGCTATGTTCTAAGACTATCTTTCTTTTACGTATATATTCACTATGAGGTTGAGCCCGGTTGCTTATCTTGGTCCCCGCTCTTATCTATGTAGTAGAGGTATTGTTAGACATGACATGTATTATGCTATGATCTTTGACTCACTCTTGATGCTTGTTGTCTATGATATGAAAGTTGTCCCTTAGCCCCGATTACCCCTAATTACTATCTTGTTTTGTTGTTTCCTTGCTTCTGCGACTAAGGATATGTAATGATATGCTAAGACGCTTGCTTAGGGTCCTTTCAGGTTCCCCAAGGTACTGTGTCACGTCTAGGCCCTAGGCTTGGGTAGTGACAAACTTGGTATCTGAGCACTAGGTTGTTAGGTCCTCGGCGTCCAACACATCGCATCGATTATAGTCCTATTCATAGTTGTGAAGCACGCCACGACTATGAATAGGATGCTATGAGGGGTTCTAGGAAATGTTTCACTTCTTCATAATCTATGTTGTGTGATAGAGTTAGGTCCTCGAGGGCTTATTGCTAATCCCTAACTGTTACCGTTCAGGATATGTCTCAAGCTACTCAGGTTGGTGATGTAATTAATATGGAGGTTCGCAATGCTCTATGGGTATTGGCTAAAGCGGCGACCAAATAGACAACTTACCTCGATCAACAAGTGAATACTCCTGAGACTTCAAATGGTAAGGGGAGAGGTAGTGAGACCAAGAAGTCCCGTATTGAAGGAAAGTTCCAAACTCTCAAAGATAGAGGTGATGTTATGTGTTCAACATGTGGTAAGGTTCATAGAGGCTCATGTTTGAAGGGTACAAATGTTTGTTTCGGTGGTAGTGAAGTAGGACATAAGAAGAATGATTGCCCTCGTAAACTCAATAAGAGTAAAGGGAGTGATGGTGGGATGACTAATCTCAAGTGCCAAAGGTGTGGAAAGAACCATGGTGGCCTATGCTTGAGGAAGATCAATGCTTGCTATGGATGTAGTGAAGTGGGTCACAACCTAGTTGATTGTCCATATACTCAGAGGAGGTGTAAGGGTGGTCGACCTTTAGATCGAGGTGGTCGTGTTGATCAAGAGGCTCAAGGAGGGGATGAGGCACCTGATGTTGCTACCAGTATGTTGATATTCCTTTGACATATATGTGTTTGCATTGATGGACCCGGTGTCCCACTATTTCTTTCATTATTCTTTTGGTTGCTAGTTGGTTTCATGTGTGTCCCGAACTCTCTTTGGTATCTATCTTATGGATGAGCCTATTGTTGTTTGAAAGTTCATAGGTGTTGTTACGTGTTCATATTGCATTAGGTCTTACCTTGTGACTTGTTGGGTTTGATGTGGTGGATTTTGATGCCATACTTTGGAGGGATTAGTTGCATAGATGTTGTGTCCCCTTTGATTGTAGGACCCATACAGTTAGATTCCAACTCCATAATGGACCCGTCCTTGAGTGAGGGATTGTAAGGTACTAGTGAAGGGGTAAGTCCATTTCTTATCTTAAGGTACAATTGATCTCTAAGGGTGGCATTCATCATCTTGTAAGAGTTAGGGGTGTTGAACCTAAGTTATTTCTATTGAGGTGATTCTAGTGATCAATGGGTTAGTGAAATCCTTCCTAGTACTTTGAGTTTTGGGTAGTGCCTTTTGGTTTGACTTATGCCCCGGTTATGTCTTTGGGTCTCATGAATGGGGTCTTTAGTCCCTACCTTGCTATCTTTGTGGTGGTCTCTAGTGATGAAGTATTGATTTACTTAGAGCTTGTGAACCATTTATGGGTGGTGTTGCAAATCTTAAGGTAAGAGGAGTGGTATACTAAGTATGAGAAGTGTGAATTTCGGTTAAAGGAGGTTACCTTCCTAGGTCATGTGGTGTCGGAGGATGGTATTAAGGTTGATCCTAAGGAGACGTATGTGATTAGAAATCATCCTAGACCATTGACTCTATCAGACATTAGGAGCTTCTTAGGCTTAGCAGGTTACTATCGGAGGTTCATGGATGAGTTCTCTTCTATTGCTTCTCCCATGACTAAGTTGACCCAAAAGAAGACTAAGTTTGTGTGGCTGATAAGTGTGAAAAGAGTTTCCAAGCCTTGAAGAATAAGCTTATCTCCGCTTCTATCTTGTCTTTACCAAATGGGTTGCAAGGGTTTGTTATGTATTGTGATGACTCCCAAATTGGTTTGGGTTGTGTGTTGATGCAAGATGGTTAGGTGGAAGTCTATGCTTTTAGATAATTTGAGATGTATTAGAAGGATTATCCTGTCAATGACCTTGAGTTGGCCACCGTGGTTTTGCTTCAAAAATTTGGTGTCATAGGTTGTATGGGGTGCATGTTGATGTGTTTACCATTCACTAGAGTCTTCAATATGCGTTCACCCAAACGATCGTAGCTTGAGACAAGGAGATGGTTAGAACTTCTTAAGGATTATGATGTGAGTGTGCATTATCATCTTGGTAAGACTAATGTTATGGTCAGTGCTTTGAGTAGGGTGTCCATGGGTAGCCTTGTTCATTTTGATGGTGGTAGAACAGAGGTGGCTAGGGAGGTCCATTGGTTGGCTAGATTGGGGGTTAAGTTGGAAAAGGTTGATAATTGTGGTGTTGTTGTTGTTAATGGTTCTAAATCTTCATTGGATGAGGAGGCGAAAGCTAAGCAAGATCTAGACCGCCCTTTGTTGGAATTGAAGGCAATAGTAAAAGATGGTAAGGTGGGGGTTTTCTCCCAAGGGGGAGATGGTACCCTTAGATACCAAGGTAGGTTGAGTGTTCCTTGTACTGATGACTTGGGAGAGAAGATTCTTGATAAGGCTCATAATTCTTCCTATTTTATCCACCCCGGTTCTACTAAGATGTATAGGGATGTGAGGTATTTATTTTAGTGGGGAAGTATGAAGAACACATTGCCAAATTGGTATCCAGTTAACATAGTTGCCAACAAGTCAAAGCTGAACAGCAAAGAACGGGTGGCCTAGCACAAGACATAGAGATTCCTACTTGAAAGTGGGAGGAGTTTAATATGGATTTTGTGGTTGGGTGGCCCAAGACTAAAAAGGGTTTTGATTCCATTTGGCTTGTGGTTGATAGGATGACATAATCGGCTCATTTTCTACCGGTTAAGACCACATATGGGGCTGAAGATCATGCTAGGTTGTACGTTCATGACTTAGTGAGGTTGCATGGGGTTCCTTTGTCCATCATATTTGATCATGGTGCTCAAATTACTTCACACTTTTGGAGGCCCTTTCAAAGGGTCTTGGTACAAGAGTTAAATTTATATGACCTTTCGCCCTCAAACGGATGGCCAAGACAAAAAAAACTATCCAAACGCTTGAGGACATGATTAGGGCTTGTGTATTGGAGCGGAGACCTTGTCGGCCCGCATTAGTGTTTATGTATAATGATACATGCATCTGTATTGTTGTTTGGGAAGCTGTT
>JAPFFP010047236.1:0-10477 GCA_026153255.1 Solanum medicagineum | reverse complement strand
TGCTGTAAACCATGTTTTTGTGTCGGTAATGGTGCCTAACCGGTACCAGTCACGGCCCCGGGGTCGGGTCGTGACAAGTAGACCAAAGATGAGCACAAAACAACCACTTTTACTCAAGTTCGCATCGCGGACTTAGCTTACTTTTTGGTCACTTGCTATTTTTGTTGGCTGACTTAGAAAGCACCATTTAACATTGGTCCACAACGCGAACCTGAACGCGGACCAGGTGTTAAAACTTTTTTCTTAAATTTGCACCCCCTTGATGTCCCCATTTGGTTCTTGTATCATTCTGAAGCAATGTTTGCTAGTACACATTCATGAAAAACCACAACAAATTGGTGCAATTGGCCCAACATTAGCAAAGTACACAAACTAATTATAAAAAAATTTAAAACATTATGATTTGTCCCTCGAATGTCACTTTATTTATGGGAATTTGACTAGTTAGACGTATAAATACGCCTAAGATCACCACCCTACTCTTAAAGCATTGGTCCGTCCTCGGGCAAATCAAGACACATGCATGCAATACTTTCCTAAGGAGTATGTATAATAAGATTCATATGAACAAATATTTTGAACCAAAGTATACATCCTTCAAGACTTCTAGCACTTTACTCATTTTAAGCACTTAAAAAATTGATGTGGACTCATGTGAAAGTTCAGTTAATAGTATCACCTAGTTGCCATCCTTACATGATTATGTACCCTCACGAGAAGAATTACCCAAATCACCAATTCAGACCTATAAGTGGACTAAAATTGGGTATAAGCTCAACTCTCACTCTCAAAAATAAAGTCTCACATTGCTTCTAGTTCCTATAAACTTTCCCTTAATGTAAAATTGACCTAGGAGGATTTCGTTTGAAAGATCATTTAGGTCTTCTTATTTGGTTGTAATGTAGGTTTAAAAGCTAAAGGGATTTAATTTCAGGATATAGCAAACAAGGCTTAATTCTCAACCGCTTAAGCTTACATTACCCTCTTTCGAATCATTACCATTATTCCCACTTAACTCAACATCTTTTGTTACTTTTCATTACTTACGTATATACCACACAACATTCAAACTATACAAAACCTGCAGTATATACAGCAATCATCAAAATTCAATTTTTTTACATATATATATATACACCCCTCGTAACATATTTCTTCAATTCACCTCTTTATTCTCTAACCAATCTTCCTTAAGTGCTCAACATTTTTTTGGGTCAACATGAATGAGTTTTAAAGGACGGGCTTGACTAAAAATATATTGGATCAAAGAAAAGGGATTTAAAAGCTCAAAGGGGTTAACTAAAATGTTTATATTAGGTGGATACAAGGCAAAAATTTATACAGGCTATCAAAGAAATGATTAGATCCTTTCTTTCAAATTCAATCCTTACTAAGTCACAATCACATACCGGGGCAAGTTCTAGCAACTATAACAATGTAAACTAACAATTTTCCTTACTATCACATAGTACATTCTCAACATAAGACAACACTAGATTTGCTATCACTTTGTTCACATGAGTTCAACATAAAGCATCTAAATCCATTAAGCACCAATTATGAGTATTAATTTTTTGAAAGTCAAGAATTAGGCTATTTTAGTTCATGACATTAGCGTACAAAAATTATATGTTCATACTACCAACACTCTAACATGACTTACTCAAACCTGTGCAATTTTACCAAAAACATATTCATATCACAATTTTAATTCCAAAACACAAACATACTTCACTATCTAAATCAGAAAACCCAAACACAATATACTTAAAAACGAGTCATGATCCACTATTAAAAGATGTCTCAAACTAACAATAAAAACGTAAGCTAATGTCTCAAAATAAAACCACTAAAACCAACTTAAAATATTAAAGCAGATGAGGCTTTCCCACCCCACACTTAGAATGTAGCACTGTCCTCAGTTCTTGCCATACATACCTAGTGGGATGGAAAAACGGTGCTCACTCCTCGTCATCCGGAGCATCGGGTAAAATGGGGTCTCCTCCCACAGAAAAAGGTGGATCCTCAGCTATCTTCTCATCCTCCAACTCCTCGGACTCCCCATGCTCTTCTCCTGGGTCTATGGGCACATCATCTTCCACCGACTCAATGAATCTCGATCCTATTCCCAACATAGCTTTAGCATGAGCATTCAATGGGTATCGGACCTTAACGTCGCGGAGCTCCTCGGGGGTGGAGATGGTCTGGTGCAGCAACATCTTTAGCCCGTATATGCGGGCCATAATTAGCTCATCCTGATAAGCTCTCTCAGCGGTGGTTAGTACTGGTCCCAGAGACACATCGGGTCCCTTACCATGAGTAGGAACATGGGGGGGGGGCATGAATGATAGGAATATAGTTTGTCTGCTCCTTTGGTACATTCACATTATGACATAACTCTGTTATAAGACCCCCAAATGCATACCTTCTACCTTTGCGGGTCTTTGCCTTTCCTATTGTAAGCCTAAAAATAGCACCATAGTTCAGTGTCATCCCTGTCATGAGTGCATAAGTGAGGCAAAGGCGATCCCTAGTGGCATTAGAGAAATGCTATCCCGAGAAGAATGAATGCGTGACCATCTTGACCCAAACTCTTGCCTCCTTCGACATGTGTGCAAATGGGAAGGAGAGATGGTAGCCCCTATCAGCATGGTGGACCCATTTAACAGTGAAGGTCGGTCCAGTTAGAGTGTGGCTAATTTCTCGGTATGGCGTGCGAAGTCAGAGATTGTTGAAAGTACCTGTAGGAATCTCAGATGGGGTGCCAAGGACCCCGTTAATAGCAAGTGGAAAAAAGTTTACCTCCATGTTGCGAACAATCACTGATTGAGCCCTCGGGTCCTTACTCATATTTGTGTAGAATTTGGGCACCACACTGAGATTGAAAGGCCGGGGCTGCTGGAAAAGGAATCCCAAGTGCAAATCCAAACACCTCTCCAAGATCATCGGGTATTCATTCCTCAGCAAGTCGACGTCAATAGGCACATCCGGGTAGTACTTAGTCTCATCATGAGAATGATACCGCCGCTTTCATTCCTTATCAATTGCTTTGGCTTCGAAGCGGGCCCTTGGAATTCTCCGGGTATCCTTTGGCACTTGTGCGACATCCTTAGCCCTTTTCTGAGTGTTGGAGGGTACCGCTCCTCCAGATTGAGAACCACAACATGCACGGGAAGACATGATTCCTGTAGTAAAGTTAATCCACAATCAAGAACAAGGTAATCACATCACTACCCCACACTTAATCCTAAACGTATACAAGAGAAGGTACTCAGACTTCCCTTCTACTTGTCACCTTTTGAATCCAAAAAATTTTAGCAGCATCTCCCCATAAATTGTATCAACCACACCACATAATTCAATTAAAACATCAGTTAATACATAACCACAAGTTATAAAGTTTCAACACAAACTTCACCCATAAGCATTTTTAATCTTAATCTCAGTACACATCGAGTACTAGGATTTGTTTATGGCCATGTAGAGAAATTAAGATTAATTTAACATGCCCTCAAAATTGAGTATACCATTCACTTGTTATACATTTTGTTCAACAATAAAGAGTAAGAATAGTATAACCTAACCAAAATGCTATCAACTTTAAACCAACAACCCAACACTTAATTTTTGGCATAATTTAACAAAATCTTTACACCTATTCAAGTTCTTCATCTTGTTTTCACAATTTTCCCAATTTGGACAAGAAATTCAACCTAGGGTCTGCAATTTTTCATTCTATATCATGAATAACATCTATTGACAAAATTAAACCAAAGATTTGCACACCCACATGAATTTGAGCACTAAATCAAAATACTATATATCTTCTTGTCACTCCCAATCGGGTACTAAAATTGGCCAAATCTTCAAAAATCAACTAAAGAACAAGTTTGGAAATACTTACTTGTAATTTGAAGTAAGTAAAAGATGAAGAAACTTGAAGATTTCAACCTTCGCGATGCGGGGGAATTTGAAAGATGTGTTTTGTGCATGAAAGGGGAGAGAAATTTTGAGAAAAAAATGGGAAGGGGATCGGGTTTGAGGAAGAAAATGGGGAGAAAAAACGTTTTTGGGTATTTAAAGGGGTGGGTCCCATGCGAAATGCGGAAAAAATTACACATCCGTGATGCATCCGCGTCGCGGACTTTATCGCGGACATATACTTAAACTTTTTGCATTTTTGGACCTGAGATAGTGTGGATGCGTCTCGGACTGGTCGCGGATGCTCACTATTTTTGGGCTCTTAAAAATTTCATTTTTTCGTTCCGAGCCCGACGTAATCTCCCGAACACCTGAAAATGCTTAAATACATCCAACTAAGGTTACTTGGACAAAAATTTCCAAAAAAAATTCAACGAATCAATGGGAAATGGGATCAAAATTTTTACCCGAAAATGGGCAAAGTTCGCGACACGGAGCTGTCGCGGATTGGTATTGTTTGGGGGAAATTTTTTAGTTTTCAAAATTCCTTTCTTCAGGGTTAAAAAACATGCATAAGAAACACATTTATTATTATTCTTCAAACCACACACAAGCTTAAATACGAGTTACCTCACCACGGGTTGCCTCCCGTGAAGCGCTTGATTTAAGTCGCAGCACGATGCACTGATGTTCATTCATCTTTGGCCAAATCAATGGCCTTCACAACATGTTTTGTGTCCTTCCCATAGTAATGTTTCACGTGTTGACCGTTCACCAAAAATGTTTGGTCTGAGGTCACGTCTTTCTGTTCCACCGCTCTATGGGGTGTGACGGACACAATCACATATGGGCCACTCCATTTTAGCTTCCCTGGAAACAACTTTAAGTGAGAGTTAAAGAGTAATACCTGTTGTTCGGGCTCAAAGTTGTGGTTGATGATGTGCTTGTCATTCCATTTCTTTGTTCTTTCCTTATAAATCTTGGCATTTTTATAAGCTTGGAGCCGAAACTCGTCCAACTCCTCCAATTGTTCCAACTGTTTCCTTCCTGCTAGCCTGGGGTCAAGATTGAGCCTTCTTATGGCCCAAAATGCTTGATGCTCTAATTCCACGAGGAGGTGACAAGCTTTCCCATACACCAATCGATACAGGGATGTGCCAATTGGTGTTTTGTATGCAGTTCGATATGCCCATAAAGCTTCATCAAGTTTGGCAGACCAATCCTTCCTTGTGGCGTTTACAGTCTTTTGTAAGATCTGCTTGACTTCCCTGTTGGACACCTCTACTTGCTCACTGATTTGGGGATGGTATGCGTGGCCACCTTATGCCTCACCACATATTTGGTCAACAAGTTCTTCACCATTTGATTGATGAAGTGTGTTCCTCCATCACTTATAATGGCTTTGGGAGTGCTAAATCTGGTAAATATTTGCTTCTTAAGGAACTTCTCACAACCTTGGCGTCATTGTTGGGAACAACGATCGCTTCCACCCATTTTGATACAGAATCCACTACAACCAAAATGTAATGATTTTCAAAAGAAGGTGAGAATGGACCCATGAAGTCTATCCCCCAAACATAAAAAATTCTACCTCTAAAATGTTATTTAATGGCATTTCATGTCTTCTACAGATAGTACCAAGTCTTTGGCATGCAACACAAGCTTTCACAAAATTTATAGCATCTCTAAAAAGAGTAGGCCAGAAAAAAGCTGATTGTAGCACCTTGTGAGTTGTTCTTTCACCACCATGATGGCCTCCATAAGGTGAGGCATGGAATCTTTCCAAGATCTTTTGCATTTCGGCCTCGGGCACATATCTCCTTACCATTTTATCGGCCCCTTATTTGAATAGATAAGGCTCATCCCAAATGTAAGCTTTTGCTTTATGAGCTAGCCTCTTCTTTTGTTGGTATGTAGCATCCAGAGGAAATAAACCACTCACCAAGTAGTTCACTATGTCTGCATACCATTGTAATTGTTCCACATCAATTGTTAGCAACTGTTCATCGGGGAACTCTTCTCTAATCTGTGCTTACTTACCTATGTGGATGTCATTCTCTAATCATGACAAGTGATCTGCAACTTGATTCTCACATCCCTTTCGGTCTTTAATTTCAAGACCAAACTCTTGAAGCAAGAGAATCCACCTGATTAAACGAGGCTTTGCGTCTTTCTTATTAAACAGGTACCTTACCACAACATGGTCTGTGAACACTATGACCTTGATGCCCACTAAGTATGATCTGAACTTGTCAAATGCATACACCAGTGCTAGCATCTCCTTTTCTATGACTGTGTAGTTGCTTTCGGCTGCATCCAAAGTTTTATTAGCATAGTAAATGGGGTGAAACAACTTACCTTTATGCTGCCCAAGGACTGCACCCACAGCGGTGTCGCTAGAATCGCACATAATCTCAAAAGGGCACTCCCATTTAGGTGTGGTTAGTATTGGAGTCTCCACTAGTTTCTTTTTCAATACCCCAAAAGCTTGCAAACAAGAGTTACCAAAATCAAAGTGTATCTCTTTCTCAAGTAGGGTGCATAATGGCATGGCGATTTTTGAAAAGTCTTTGATGAACCGGTGGTAAAATCCCGCATGCCCCAAAAAGCTTCTAACTCCTTTGACCAACATTGGTGGTGGTAGTTTCTCGATTGCCTCAATTTTTGCTACCCACCTCCAAGCCCTGCTTTTACACTTTATGCCCCAAAACTATCCCCTCCTTTACAAGGAAATAACATTTCTTCCAGTTTAGGATGAGGTTAGTTTCCTCACATCGAGCCAAAACCCTGTCAAGATTATTCAAACAACTATCAAAAGAATCTCCAAACACAGAAAAATCATCCATAAAATACCTCCACGAACTCCTCCACCATGTCACGGAATATTGCCATCATGCATCTTTGGAATGTAGTCGGTGCATTACAAAGTCAGAGGGCATGCGTTTGAAGGCATATGTTCTATATGGATAAGTGAATATTGTCTTTTCCTGATCTTCAGGTGCTATGGTGATTTGATTATATCCTAAGAAACCATCTAAAAAGCAATAGTATTCCTTTCGTACCAACCTGTCAAGAATTTGGTCAATAAAAGGTACGGGATAGTGGTCTTTCCTAGTTGCATCATTTAACTTTCTGCAGTCCGTACAAATACGCCACCCGGTGACTGTTCTGGAGGGAATTAGGTCATTTTATCATTGGAGGGAATTAGGTCATCAATTCCAACTTTTTTTGGGGCGCATTGCACTGGGCTAACCACTTACTATCAGAAATGGGGAAAATGATCCATGCATCCAACCACTTAACGACCTCTTTCTTAACCTCCTCTTTCATAATCGAATTCAATCTCCTTTGAGGTTAAGCCACTGATTTGTGTCCTTCTTCCATGAAAATCTGGTGCATACATAAAGCTGGACTAATTTCATGGATATCCGACATTTGTCATGCCATCGCTTTCTTTCTCTTCTTAAGTACTTCCGCTGTTTTTCCACCTGCTCTGTAGTCAATGAAGAAGAAATGATCACTGGTAAAGTTTCATTCTTTTTAAGAAAAACATACCTCAAGTGTGATGACAACGGTTTCAATTTTAGCTTCAGAGGTTCTTCAATTGAGGGCTTAGGAAGTGGTCCTAACACCCTATTCAATGGTGCAACTCCCTTTTTGAACATGCTGACATGTTTGTTCAACACATGTTCTATTTCTAAGGCCTCCTCATTACCTACTAGTCCTTGATTTAACAACACTCGAGCTAACGGGTCTTGTATCTCAATTTGATTCATCGTGGCAGTTGTGTCAATCACTGTTATAGACACCAAATCCTCATAGGCAGCAGGTAATTTCATTGCTTTATACATATCAAAAACCCCTGGAAACAGCCTCTCTACTTTTGTGGTAGTGGTAAGGTCTGCGTACATTTTACCCTCCCCAGACCCCACTTGTGGGATTACACTGGGTATGTTGTTGTTGTATACATATCAAAAACCTCAACCTTATCATGTGCTCTCATGGTGAGCCTTCCAGCAACTACATCAATAAGTGCTCCTCCGATAGCAAAGAATGGATGTCCAAGTATAAAATGAACTTCAGGATCCGATTCAAAATCTAGAATGACAAAGTCCATGGGAAAAATAAGAGATCCCACTTGGACTAAGACATCCTCTATTAATCCATTCGGCCTTGCCTTCGAGCGGTCCACCAATTGCAATAGTATGGTAGTAGGCTTCGATTTTCCAAGACCCAATTTTAAGAACAACGAGCTAGGCATGAGGTTGATACTAGATCCTAGATCACACAACCCTTTGGCATTTAAGCAACTTCCAATGGTTACTTGGACTGTGAAACTCCTGGGATCTTTCAATTTGGTAGGTAATTGTGCTTTGTTCAAGATTCGTGAGCTACACGCTTCTGTGAATGTCACTGTATCATATTCCCCCAATTTGTTCTCATTTGCAACAATATCCTTCATGTACGTAGTATACTTTGGGATACCTTGCAAAACATCAATAAGAGGTAAGTTGATTTGTACCTGTTTAAGAAGCCCAATGAACTTTTGGAAGCACTCGTCCTCTTTCTTCTTTTTAAATTTTTTGAGGAAATGGAAGGGGTGGCTTAGGCAATAGAATTGACTCATCATTGGATGTGCTAGGATGTCTGGATTCATCAATTTGAACTGTGCTTGGTCCAGCCACTTCTTTCTTCTTTGGGGTCAACTAGGTTAACAATATCTCGTTCCTTGTACTCACGGTATGGGCTTGCTTGGGATTTGGGTCGGTGTCTCTCGATAAACCACCTTGGGGTCTAGAATTTATTGAGCTTGCTAACTGCCCCAATTTTTTCTCCAAGTTTAGGAGATTTTGCTTATGCCTTTGAATCTCTTCTTCTTGATGATTTTGATTTGTCAAGATTTGTCTTAAGACTTCACTATCTGACATAGTATTCTTCTGATTGACATATTTTGCTTGTTTTTGCATCGGTTGATTGTAGTATGCTTGCCCTTCTTGTGGTCTTTGAAGTTGAGATGGCTCCGGATTGTGTTGATCTCCACCCCAAGAGAAATTTGGATGATTTCTCCAATTTAGGTTGTAGGAGTTTCCGAACCCTTAGTAACCACCTCGATTTGCATTGCCTACAAAATTCATGGCTTCTGGGTTTGCCCCAAAAACTCAGTGGTATGATCACTCCTCCATATACCTCGCACCAATTGTTTTGCTGCTGTTGCACCAATTTACGGATGCAGAATGTTAACCTAAAGTTGCCGGTGCCTTTTGTTGTTGACCCAATGTCAAGTTGTTGAATTGGGTAGTCATCAAATTTTGCATGGCTGATATTTGTGCCTGTAAAGCAGTTATAACATCTATTTCTAACATACCAGCCTGTTTGGGAACCACCGCTCGATTAGTTCCTCCATTTCATTCTGGATTTTCTTGTGCTATATGGTTAAGAAGTGTGTACAAATCATCGTACAATTTCTCCAAGGCTTGTCCACTTGCAGCAGGATCTAAAAGAATTTTGGTGTTTGGTTCCAATCCTTCAATGAAGGTATGGACTAATACCTCATTAGATTTGAGTGCAATTAAGAAGAGTTTTGAACCTATCTCAAGCTTGATATAAGTTTTCTCCGGGCCTTTGTCTAAAACTCAAAATGTCATTTCTTAATTTAGCAGTCTTACCAGAGGGAAATAATTGAATAAGAAACTTCCGAGCAAGTGTATCCCAAGAATTTATGGAATTGGGTGGTTCAATTTGCAACCACCTTCGTGTTTCACCCAAGAGTGAGAATGAAAACAAAGTCATTCTTACATAATCTCGATTCACCCCTGTAGGAATAAATGTGTCAGCAATCTCTAAGAAATTTTGGAGATTTACCTGAGGATCCTCGTGTGGAAGCCCCGTAAATTGTCCGATTGAGTGTAGTAATTGGACCATGCTCAGTTTAAGTTCCTATCTACCACCTGGCTCAGGCTTTACAAAATAACTAGTAATATTTGTAGTGCGCAGGATTGCCACATCCCGAACCGGTCAAGGAGCTGGCGGTGCAAGTGCTTGTTGTGCGGGTGGATTTTCGTTAGCCATTTCTATCTCAACGAGATCCAATTCTTCTTTACTGTCCTCTTGATTTAAGCTCAACTGGAGAAATGTGGAATACAACTCCTGCTCTCTTTTTAGATTGACGAAAGTATGATTTGTGACTTTCCAGTTTAAAGATCCACTACTCACAACCAAGTACAAACAAGATCAAATGCATCAAAAACTTAAATACAAACAACTTCGAAAGTTACCAAAATTATGTTTTAAGTCCCCGGAAATGGCGTTTTAGCACACGCAAGTGTACTAGTCGAAACAAGTAATACAGTGGTCTTTTAAAGATCAGGATGTCAAACCCAAGAGACTTGATATGCTTTGGTAATTTTTCAAATTGTTATGTTGATGAAAAATTGAATGAAATTTGATTAAAAGTTGTCACAGCCCGAACCCGGGGCCGTGACTAGTGCCGATTTGACACTATTATCAATACCAACACACATGATTACATTAACAATTCTACAGAAAATCCGGCAGA
>JAPFFP010047235.1:0-10478 GCA_026153255.1 Solanum medicagineum | reverse complement strand
TTATGGTGTTCGGAGAGATATTTTGGTTTGTGGGTGGGGGGGGGGGGGGGGGGGGTGTGGGGGGGGGGGGCTGGGAGGATGAGGATTGAGGTGGAGTAAAAAAATTTAAATTTACAAAATTTAAATTTTTCATAAAATATTTTTTTAATTTTTTATGGAGCTGGGAGTGGGGGTGGGGGGAGGCAGGGGGGATGAAGGTCCGAGGTGGAGTAAAAAATTTAAATTTTTCGTAAAATAAATTTATTTTGACCAATCACAAATGTTTCTTTTACTTTTTTTTAACTATAAATAGGTGGAATAATGTTAAATGACGTGACATTTTCTTTTTTTTAAAAAAAAATAGGTGGAATAAGTTTATGACGTGACATCGTGAAATTGAACATAAGATCCATGCCATAGAGAGTGCATCTCACGCACATGGGCTGCTGCACATCTGTGCCTACTTGATAAAAAACGGGCAAGTTGGAGTACCTATTTGTACACTTTGAAAGTTTGAGTTCCAACTTAAAATTTCGCTCCAACTTAAGGGGCCAATTTATATATTGTATCTATATGTTACTAAAAGTGGGGAAAAAAAGTTGAAATTTGAAATATCAAAATACCCCTACAAAGTTAAGTTACTACAACAATACCATTAAAAAAATTTTTAAAAAAAAATCCTAAATAAACTCTAAAATTAAATTATTCATTTATGTCAATATACAAAAATTCCATGACAAATACTAATAATTACCATTATCATATATCATCACAATCAAAGTTGGATTATAATTTTACCTTTTAATTTAAAATTATTATTTTAGTATTTTTGTATAAAATTGTAAATACATCATTTTAAATAATAAGAAAAATAGGCATATTTATTTTTTGTACAAAATTAAAGACATTTACTCTTAGTTATGGTAATAACTAACGTTTCCTATTCATTTTTCTTTTTTACAAAGTTTATACATTTATCTCAATTATATTAACTAATGTTTTCTATGCTGATTTATCATTTGTGCAAAATTTTCAAGTTGCTCATTATTAGTTATGAGGTCATAAGTAGTTAGTCTCTTCCACTGCCCAATTCATATGTATATATACGCTTATCTCTTTTCCATTGTAATAAATTAAAATATAATAAAATATCTAACTAAAAATGGGTTTGTGAAAAACTTCAGGCAGTTGAATATGAAATCGACAGGATAATAAATAATAATAGTTTAATTATTTTTCAAAAAATAAAATAAAAATTTATATTACCTTGATAAATAAGAAGAAAAATATAAATAAGCAATGTGATAACAATAAATTTCTATTATTATTAATATCAATAAAGACTGTACCATCAAAGTTCATCAATCAAAATATAATAAATTTATATCATAGATGAGAAGAGCAACGTAAATCAACAATTAACAGTAGCAGTTTCACATTTCACTCTTTATTACTATTAATCCTTTCAACTTCCATATCAATAATATATTTATAAAGACTTTTAACATTCTTTGTGCACCCTATAAGAAAAGACAACAAGACAACCTGAAACTAAATTAGTCAATCATGTTATTGTACCTATTCTTTATCTTCTTTGTGACAACCTTTTCTTTTTTTCCCTTGATTTCATTTGGTGTATTTAGTTGTTTCGTTACACAACAAATATGCAAGTCTCTATTTCTTTATTACTTTATTATTCGAAAACAATCTAAGATTACTACCATGTATTTTATATATCATCTTTGGAATGTATCGAATTACCTTTTCATCTTTATTTAAACAACAAAAATATGAGGAAAATTCTGTTTGCTAGAATCTAATCTCATGCATTAGTGTAACTCTTTTAGAGCCTGCAAATTCTCTTCCTTTATTTTTTTCCATTTGTATGATTATGCTCTTACCATAAAATTTGACTTGATGATCATCTTCTTATTTTTATGTTAGCCCGATTTACTTACTTTATATGAATGTATAAGCTATTGTAAGATATTTTTCTTTGCCAAAAAGTCGTCTGAATTGTAAAATTGTAAAGTGCTAGGCTTTATTATTCGTATAAATTAGTTACTAATACTCTTCCTCCTATTCTTTCAGCAGATCCTACGCAAGAGGTCAAAATAGGGTTAATATGGATATAATGCAGCTCCCCCCATTTCATAGGAAATCTCACAAGATTAATTGTGATTTGGGTCAATATATTATAAAGATTTACCATTTTAATGTTCTCTAATTATATAGGTAGAGAAAATACTTTTCATAGAATTCAATCTTTTTTTCGTTTTAGGAGCTAATTGATTGACCTACATCTTTGTAGGGGTTGAAAACTATTCCACCTTAGTAGGGACAAGATATTAAATCACGGATAACCTGATTTTCTATATTAGCACATATATCACTATATAGAAGAATGCTCATTGAAAACTATATAGACTTGCTAGATAAAAAATACAATTACAGATACCAGAACTCATGGGTCTGATTAATCCGACAAATATATACAAGTGACTTTTTTTTTTTAATCTTTCATTAATTAATTTTTCATCTATTAAACGGACATTCATCAAACTTTTCTACACTATCAACAAATACTACTCTTGTTTATATGTTTGTGGCCTTGAAACAAGGAGTGAAACGACCCCAAAAAGTGCCCGAAAATGTGTCTCGAAAGTGCCCAAAATCGTAATTTCCATATATCTCAAAATCCGTGCGTGATATTGAAAGTTCGACTTCAAATTCTTGTTCAGGGGAAAAAATTGAGTGGGGAATGGGTCTAACCTGAATTTTAGAGCAATCGTATAGAACTTGAAAACGCAAAGTGAGCAATTTCCAGTGAGCTAGCACGACCCTAGCGCGAGGGCTCGGAGAAGGAGTATTTTTGTCCAGTTTTATTAGTTCGGTTCAAGGCTTTTGGGGTCTAGGGCCTAAGTCTTTCTATACGTGAAAATACCTATACTTAGTCATATTTCACTTTCATATCATACAAGACATTCCCCAATACTCTCTCAAACATTTAGACAAATATTTCACTCAATTCAAGTGTCCCAAACTCACTTCAAGATCTCAAAAAACTCATTCAAGTTTCAAGCTCTCATTCAAACTTAATTCAAGTTTATTTATGTCATTTAAGACCATCGTGGGTCCCCTACATCAAGCCAAGTTCAAAGGAATTTTCGTTGGCTAAGTTTTGCACAAGTACCGGTAGGAGGGTCATATCTCTTAGCACACAAAGAACTGGGTGGCCCACGACCTACCAAATCAAAGCTCTTTGAATTAGCTTTCGAAATCACTTCTTTTCACCTTATTTAGAGTTCGGATGAAGAAGTTATGCACATTTTCGTAGAACTTGTATGTGTAGGGGTATATACGGATTTTTGCCAAATTCCTCCTCATTAATGGCATTCCATAAATTTAGCCATTCCTATTAGTATTTTGGGAATTCCAATGCTGTCTTAACACTTCCTAAAGACCTAACCTTATTCCTAATGATCAAATTCACTCCTCCCAATTGGAATACACTCTCAAATTCTCTCAAGAGCCTCCATTAAAATCCCAATACAAATTCAAGGAAACTCAAGAGCAAGCTTTGGATTCCAAGACCCACTTCCAAACTTCAGGTCTTTCACAACTCAATTTCAAGAAATTCAAGGTCTAAGGTATGTGGGTTTCATTCATGGGTACCTTTCACCCATAAAGCCCGATCTTCCATTTCTATGAAAATTACATGTTTCTAAGTTGTGTTGCTTATGGGTATAATTCATTAGAAATTATGATCATATACTATATTGGGATTTCATGAAAGTTTGATTGAAAATACATGATTACTCATTTTTAAGTATATACCATGAGATGATTTACCTATTATGATTATGCATGTTTTAAGCTTTAGAACCGTGACCTCTCTTAGGATATGATTAGGGGTTTCAATGTATTTTGCAAGATGGTATTACCAAGTATTATTGGGCTGCTTTACTTCAAGTTTTCTTGCATGATTTCACTCTTGAATTACATGGTTTTGCACTAGCAATACACACCTGCCAAGTGTTTGATAAAATGTCCGGTTGATGTATTTTAGGAATTGAAAGTCCAATGCACGTCTTATGAGTTGAATGACTATATGATGATGAAAGGAAAGTATGTATATGATATTATCTCTATAGTGTTGGGAATTGATCAAGTCTTACTCGGGGGGTTGTTGGCTCGGGTAACCTTGTTGAGGGGTTTGTACCTCGATCGCCTCGATCGAGAGATGGTAGGCCCATGCAACCATGTCGAGGGGTTTGTACCTTAATAACCACGTTGGGATTTTTCACTCCATCAACCATGTTGTAGGGTTTGTACCTCATCAACCATGTTGGGGTTCGTACCTCATTCTCCTTTCTAAGGGGGTGGTAAACTTTGGATATGCACTAATAAAGGTCACTCCCTAAACATGTATTATGTTCTATGTAAGCATGATTTACTCTAAGCGTCTTCCATGCATGTCATATTGTTATATGTTCATCTATTGCCTAATTATACATTTTGATTATGACCTATCTATTGTTGCATTGCATCCTACATGCTTAGTACGTTTAAACGTACTAACGCATACTCTATGGCTACATGATATTACCATGTATGAATCGAAACTCCTATTGATTCTCCTCCTCGTGGCTAGACGGATTGTTCAAGTTAGCTTTTGGTGAGTCCTCATGTCCTGGGACAATATCGATCTTCTTCATGCTTATGTTTAGACTATATCTCGTTTATTTTGATTACCTAATGTCATTATTATGAATGTGAGCCCAGTTTCTTGTCTTGGCCCCCGCTAAGTTATATGTTTAGATGTGTTGTTGGACAAATATGTATAGATGTTACGAGCTTGATTTTTTCTTTGACTCTCTTAATGTTTTTATGAAATGAAGGTTTTTCCTTATTCCCCATGCCCTTATTTCTACTCTTTTATTGTGTTTAATTGCTTCCGCGACCAAGGATATGTAATGATATGTCAAGAGGCTTGCTTGGGGTTCCTTCGGGTTCTCCTTGCGCCATGTCACATCTAAGCCCTAGTTTGGGTCGTGACAAGCTTGGTATCAGAGCCCTAGATTGTTAGGTCCTCGGTGCCTAACACACCGCATTTGTTAGAGTCATATTCAAGGTTTTGAAGCACGCAACAACTATGAATAGGAGGCTATGAGGCATTCTATGAAATGTGTCCCTTCTTCATGATCTATATCGTGCGATAGAGTTAGGTTCCGTAGGGCTTATTGCTAATCCCTAACTGTTACATTTCAGGATATGTCTCAAGATACTCAGTAAGGTGATATATCGAATGTGGAGGTTCATAATGCTCTATGGTTTATGACGCAAGCAGTGACAAAATTGGCAACTCAACTCAATAAACAAGTAAGTGCTCCCGAGACCTCAAATGGTAAAAGGAGAGGTAGTAGGGCCAAGAGGGCCCGTGTTGAAGGTAAGTTCCACATTCTAAAATATAGAGGTGATGCTATATGTTCAACAGTTGGTAAAGCTCAAAGAGGCCCATGTTTGAAGAGCATCAATGCTTTTTTCGGTTGTGGTGGAGTGGGAGATAAGAGGAAGAATTTCCCCCATAAACTTAATAAGAGTAAAGGGGGTGATGAAGGGGTGACTCGTCTTAGATGCCTAAGGTGTGGGAGGCAAGAAAGGGATGAGGCGCCCGATGTTGCTATCGGTATTTGAAATTTCTTTTGGCTTTGATGTGTTTGCATTGATGGGCCCAGGTTCCACTATTTCTTTTATGATTCTTTCTTGTTACTAGTGGGCTTCAAGTCTTCCTCGAGTTGTTGTGTGAACGTTTGGAGTCTACCCCCCCTTCGTTGTGTCTATTGTTGTTAGAAAGTTTATAGGCATTATTTCGTGTTCATATTGCATTAGGTCTTGCCTTGTGACTTGTTGGGTTTGATATGGTGGATTTAGATGCCATACTTGGGATGGATTAGTTGCATACATGTTGTGCCTCCTTTGATTACAGGGTCCGTAGAGTTAGATTCCAATTTCCTAATATACCCGTCCTTGAGTGGGGGCTTGTAAGGTGCATGTGAAGGGGCAAGTCTGTTTCTTGTCTTAAGGTACAATTGATCTCTAAGGGTTGCATTTATCATCTTGTAAGAGTTAGGGATGTTGAACCTAAGTTATTTCTATTGAGTTGTTTTCGGTGAACAATGAGTTGGTGAATGTCCTTTCCAATATTTTGAATTTGGGGTGGTGTCTTTTAGTTTGACTTATTCACTGGTTATGCCCATAGGTCTGATGAATAGGGTCTTTAATCCCTACCTTGTTAGGTTATTGGTGGTCTCTAGTGATGAAGTATTGATTTATTTGGATGTTATGAACCATTTGGGGGCAGTGTTGCAAATCTTGGGGAAAGAGGAGTTGTGTGCTAAATATGAAAAGTGTGAATTTTGGTTAAAGATGGTTACCTTCCTGGGTCATGTGGTGTCGGAGGATGGTATTAAGGTCGATCCTAAGAAGAGGGATGTGATTAAAAATTGGCCTAGACCTTTGACTCCCTTGGATATTAGGAGTTTCTTACGCTTAACAGGTTACTACCGGAGGCTTGTGAATGGGTTCTCTTCTATTGCTTCTCCCATGAGTAAGTTGACCCAAAAGAAGGCTAATTTTGTGTGAACCGTTGAGTGTGAAAAGAGTTTCCAAACCTTTAAGGATAAGTTTGTGTCTACTCCTGTCTTTTCTCTACCGGAAGGGTTGGAAGGGTTCGTTGTGTATTTTGATGCCATCCGAATTTGTTTGGGTTGTGTGTTGATGCAAAATAGTAAGGTGATAGCTTATGCCTTTAGACCACTTAAGATGCATGAGAAGGATTATCCTATATATGACCTTGAAATGGTTGCTGTGGTATTTGCTTTAATTCAGAAACATCTGGTAACCTTTGGCTTACCACTTCTTAAAACTTGTGAGCGAGTGTCAATCGCTCCTTTGACTGGGCATCGTTATTTGCTTAGGGTGCATGTTGAAGTGGTTACTACTCACAAGAGTCTCCAATATGTGTTCACCCAAAGGATCTTAGCTTGAGACAAAGAAGGTGGTTAGAATTTCTTAAGGATTATGATATGAGTGTGCGTTATCATCCCGGTAAGACTAATATTGTGGTCGGTGCTTTGAGTAGGGTGTCCATGGTTAGCCTAGTTCATATTTATGGTGGTAGCAAAGGGGTGACTAGGGAGGTCCACCGGTTGGCTAGATTGAGGGTTAGTTTGGAAGAGTTTGATAGTGGTTACATTATGGTTGTTGATGGTTCAAAGTCTTCCTTGGTTGATGAGGTAAAAGAACAGCAAGATCTTAATCCCTCCTTATTAGAATTGAAGGCTTCGGTGAGCAGTGGCAAGGTGGAGGTTTTCTCCCAAGGGGGAGATGGTGCCCTTAGGTACCAAGGTAGGTTGTGTGTGCCTAGTGTTGATGACTTGAGAAAGAGGGTTCTTGATGATACTAATAGTAACTATCATTCTAGCATTGGCATGGCTCCCTTTTGAAGACTCCATATGGTAGACCTTTAACGTCCCCGATTGGGTAGTTTGAATTGGGAGGAATGGCTTAGTTGGGTCCGGCTCTGGTTATGGAGGCTATGGAGAAGCTGAGGTTAAGTAGGGAAGGGATGAAACAACCCAAAGTCATCAAAGGTCTCATGCCAGAGTGAGGAGTAGGGATCTTGGATATAAGGGTGGTGATTGGGTCTATCTGAAGGTTTCACTCATGAAAGGTGTGATTTGTTTGGCAAGAGAGGAAATTGTGTTTAAGGTTAGTTAGTCCTTACAGAGTGTTGAGGAGGATTGGTAAGGTTGTATATGAATTGGAGTTGCCTATGGATATGGATATGGTTCGTCTGGTTCTTCATGCATCTAGGTTGAGGAGGTGTGTTGGTGATTCAAATATTATAGGACTCTTTGAGGTTGTGGATGTTGTGGAGGATGCGTTGACTTATGAGATGGTCTTGTGGAGAAGTTGGGTAGATATGAGTAAAGGTCGATTTGTAAGGGTGTAGTGTTCGTCAAGGCCCTTTAGGAGAATCGACAAGTTTGAAGTGTCATTCGAGGAGCCGGAGCAGGCATGGAAAAGCAATACCCGTACCTCTTTCATTCTATTCAATATTGTGATAACATGCAAAGTCCTTTTCTTTTATGGTTCCAAGTGGTATGTTTCAGCCCCTATGTCATTTGCATTTATTCACGTTTATGTTGATAAGTTCATGATGATTTCTTTACACTTATGTTGAGATTTTGAAAATGGTGTTTAAGTGCATTATTGCATTCTTATTGGGGCTTATTTCTTCATGATTACTCTTCCTATATCTCTTTGATATTTGGGGATGAATGTTCCCAAGGGGGAGAAAGCCCACAAGAGGTAAAATCTTTGAAAAAGGGATTAATCTGGCATTTACAACATCATAGACATTTTCATGAATTCAATACATTTATGGAAGCACCAAAATCATCACAAAGTCACATGACTCATAAATCATGTAATAGATCATCAATAACTCTTAGAATCCTTGTTAAGACATTTCATCAAACACTTGGTGGGTGTATAATGCTTATTCAAAGTCATGCAATTCAAGAGTATAATAATATGAGAAAACTCAATCCAAATCAACTCACTAACAAATAGTAAAACCCTCATATAGAATACCTTGAAATTCATCATCAAATCTAATAAATATATCATAGTTTCACACCTCAAAACATGCATAGTCTCAATAGACAAAACTCATTCACAGTATAAGCTTGAAATAGATAGTCATGTATAACAAATCAACATTTCATAAAACTCCAACATAATTTATACTCATAATCCATAATAGAAGATACCCATAGATAATACAACTTGAAAACATGCTATTTTCATAGAAATAGAGATTGGGTTTCATGGGTGAAAGGATCCAATGGATGAAACCCACATACCAAAATTTGGGGATTCCATGATGTAGACTTGAAGGATACTTGAAGCTTGAATGAAGTTCTTGAGATCCGAAATTAAGCTTGAGACACTTGAATTTGGATGAAATTTTGATAAAATGGTTGAGAGATTTTAGAGATGGTTTTTGAGTGATATGGAGTTGAAAAATGGCTAAGTATAGGATATTTCATGTGCAAAAAGGCATGGGGCCATGAATCCAATTCCTTTGTCCGAAATAGAAAATTAAGAAAGCGATAACACTGCTCCACGATAGGTCCACGTTGCGGAGCCGTCGTAGACTCACACTATTTTGCGAAAAGTTGGTGAAAAACCATTTTTTGCTATGGGTCTTCTAAATCTGAGTTATGCCCATTTCCCACTCAATTTTTCCCCCTTATCAAGAATATGAAGTCGATTTTTTGATATCACGCACGGAATTTGAGATATATGGAAATTATAATTATGGGCATTTCCAAGGCATATTTTCGGGGCGTTTCAAATCCAAAAAATTCAAGCATCCAACTATATTGACACGATATTTTTTGAATCTTTTTCTCCATGCTTTTACCTGCTTAAAATTACCTTTTGCTCATAACATTCCATTTTATTTATACAATTTAGCTAAGGGAAAAGTTTGTCTACGTGCAAAAGCTTATGTAAGTATATTTTAGATCTACTTATTATTGAGAAGCAACATTTGTCAAAAGTTTTTAAACTATATGAAGTGAAATACTATACAGTGACAAATTTGAAGTTAGTACAATCATGTTATTTTTTTTTTGGATAAGGATGGTGTTTGTGGTAATTTATCCCAAATTGATTAGGTTTACATTATTTAAAAATGACAGTTTCTCTGCATTGGTGAGTTACGCTTTCAGACATACTGGTTCTTACATTTTCAAATTTTCATGATGAAAATCCAAAGAATAAATGATTGGTCCAGAAACAGTTCGAGCAAAATTTAATACTGAATGCAGTATAAATAACACAAGGAAAAACACATATGATCTGAAAAAAAAAGTTCATACAGATTGCTAGGAGAAGAAGAGATTCACTTCTAAATAGCTTTAGTTGTCTAAGGATTAAGTGGATGAGATACCATCAGGAAGGTACACTTATACCAAATCCTATGTTTAAGCGCTAAATGTAACACTTTAATATATCTTAGATATTTTGCAAAACAATCAAAATAAATGGTACGTATAAGTTTTTTCTATTAATTGATATAGTTACACCTTTGTTCTAGATTCATCTTGAGATGTCGAGAAGCAAGTTTTCTCAAGACAATGTGGGAGTCCAAATTGCTTGTCTACTGCTTCTGCTCATTCTTCTATGTATGCTAAATCGTTCGTAATTATACTTAAAAAATTCAAATTGAATTTGTCATATTTAGTGTACACAAATATTGATATAACGATGCTTGACTATTTCATGAAAGATCATTCTATATTGAGAAGACAATTAAATTGCCAAATTAAATCGAAGAACAAAATCTAAAATCAATAGAAGATAAAGCGCTAAAATAATAGGTTTTTGATAATCATTAATTATAACTTCTAGAGATATGTGAC
>JAPFFP010047234.1:0-10480 GCA_026153255.1 Solanum medicagineum | reverse complement strand
ACGCACATATAGCCCATTAACACGAGATTCAAGCACTTTTAAAATTTAGCGTCAATTTGTCCAAACCATGTCATGTTCCATTTGAATTGTACTAGTACTGTAAGGTGTGTTATATGGTTCCTAGATGATATCATCATGTAGGCATAGATTATGTGTTAGTACGTCTGAATGTACTACATATGTAGGATGTATTGCAATAATAGATACGACATAGGCAAAATGTAATATCATAGGCAACAGAGAGCATAGTAATAATGTGACATGTATGAAGGATGCTTAAAGTAATCCATGCTTATATAGAACGAAATACATGTGTAGCAAGTTACCATCAATGTAGAATATCCAAGTCCTACCACCTCTGTTGGGGAGACGATTGAGGTACATACACCCCAACATGGTAGCATGGGCCTACTAGCCCCGTACTAGGCAACCAAGGTACAAACCCATCGATATGGTTCTTGAGGTACATACCCCCAACATGGTACCAAGGGCCCACTACCCATCATACTAGGCAACCAAGATACCAACCCCTCGGTATGATTACCTTGGCCTACAACCTACCGAGCTAGGCTATCACGGTACAAACCCCTCGATATGGTTACCTGGGCCTACAACCCCCCGATCCAGGCTAGGTTGACTCACAACACTATGAAAATTGATAATGAAATTAACATATATACAACATACTTGCATCATCATAAAGTAATGTATCTCATATGCCAAGCATTAGGCCTTCAGCAACTCAAGAATAATAATCTGGACATTTTATCAAACACTTGGTGGATGTGCAATGCTAGTGCAAAGCCATGCAAATTAAAGAGTGAACTCATATAAGAAATCTTGAAGTAAATTATCCCACCAATACTTGGTAACACCATCATATAATATACATCAAAACCCTTCTTCAAATCTCAAGTTAGATCAAAGATTCATAGCCCAAAACATGCTAAAATAGTCACACTTTAACAAAACGCTAACATAATAAATCCATATGTAAAATCAACTTAAAAGCATGTAAAATAGATGAAGTGGAAGCTTGGGCACCATGGGTGAAAGGACCCAATGGTTGAAACTCATATACCTTCACTTTGGAGAATCCTTGAAGAAGATTAGAAATGGAGACTTGAATCTTGAATGGGAACCTTAAGATGCGGATGAGTTTTGGGACTTGAAATTTGGAGTGAAATATTTGTCTAAGTATTTGTGTAAGTATTAGGGGAATGTCTTGTGTGATATGAGGGTG
Source organism: Solanum medicagineum (assembly GCA_026153255.1). Lineage (NCBI taxonomy): Eukaryota > Viridiplantae > Streptophyta > Magnoliopsida > Solanales > Solanaceae > Solanum > Solanum medicagineum. The sequence goes on along the minus strand of JAPFFP010047234.1, from coordinate 9,237 downwards.
AAATAAGGCTAACGATAGGTATTTTTACGCATGGAAACACTTAGGCCCAAGATCGAAAAGCCTTGAACCGCGATACAAAACTAGCAATATTTATACACTATAGCGCGCCCTTGGTGCATTGCGCCAGGGCTGCGATTGCTCTATAGAAATCAGATTTTGCAATTTTCAAATTTTGATACGATTACTTAAAAATCAGGATTAGACCCAATACCCACTCAATTTGACCCCCTAATCAAGAATACGAAGTTGGATTTTCGATATCACACATGGATTTTGAGATATATGGAAATTATGATTTCGAGCACTTCCGAGGCACATTTACGGGCACTTTTGGGGTCAATTCAATATCTCTTCCTTGGGAACATTAGTCCCCAAATGGGAAATAAACTTATATGAGAAGATTAATCATGAAGAAATCAGCCCCAACAAGAATGCAACAATACACTTAAAATACCATTTTCAAAATCTCAACATAAGTGTAAAATCACCATGAACTTTATCAATATAAACTTGAATGCATGAAAATGACTTAGGGGCTAGAACATGAGACATGAAATTACATACAAGACTTAGAATTAGTACCTTAGGCTTGATTAGGATGGAAGAGATAAGGATATCATTTTTGCATATCCGCTTCGGTCTCCCATGTAGCACTTTCAACTTGTTGATTCCTCCAAAGGACCTAAACAGAAGCAACATCTTTGTTCCTCAACCTCTTCACTTATCTATCCAAGATCTCTACTGGAACCTTTTCATATGTCAAATTGTCTTCGACTACCCCCACAATATCAAAAGTCACAATAGCATTAGGGTTACCCACACACTTTCTCAACATAGATACATGGAAGACCGGAAGAACTAATTCCATTTCACTAGGCAATTCCAACTCACAGGCCACCTTACCAATTCTCTTCATCACCCTATAAGTACCTACAAATCTTGGACTTAGTTTACCCTTTTTAATAAAATAAACCACACCCTTCATCGGGAACACCTTCAAATAGACCCAATCACCAACTTTAAAGTTCAAGCTCTATTCTTCTCACATCGACATAGGACTTTTGGTGACTTTCGACTGTTTTCAACCTTTCTCTAATCATCCTTACCTTCACCATAGCATCCATAACCAGATCCAGTCCCCACAAAGCCATTTCTCCTACTTCAAACCACCCAACCGGTGATCTACAACGTCTACCATCGAGGGTCTCAAAAAGAGCAATACTAATGCTAGAATGATAGTGATTATTATAAGCAAACTCAACTAATAGAAGATGATCATCCCAACTACCCTTGAACTCCATAATACAAGTCCGAAGCATATCCTCAAAAATTTGGATAGTTCTTTCGGCTTTGCCATCCGTTTGAGGGTGAAAGGCCATACTAAGCTTTACCTTGGTTCCAAGACCTCTTTAGAAGGACCTTCAAAAATGTGAAGTGGATTGAGCACCACGATTCGATATGATAGACAAGAGCACCCCATGCAATCTAACTAACTCATGAATGTATAATTTAGCATAGTCTTTGGCCCCATAAGTAGTCTTAACCTGTAGAAAATAAGCCGACTTTGCCATCCTATCAACCACAACCCAAATAGAATCAAAATCACTTCTAGTCTTAGGAAACCCAACCACAAAATCCATATTAATCTCTTCTTTACTTCCAAGTAGGAACCTCTATGTCTTGGGTTAGGCCAGTCGGCCTTTGATGTTCGCTTTGACTTGTTGGTAACTATGACAACCAGAAACAAATTATGCAATGTCTTTCTTCATACCTCCCCACCAAAACACATCCTTTATATCTCTATACATCTTGGTAGAACCGGGGTGGATAGAATAGGAAAATTTATGAGCCTTATCAAGGATCTTCTCTCGCAAGTCATCAACACAAGGCATATACAACCTACCTTGGCACCTAAGGGCACCATCTCCCCTTTGGGAGAAAACCTCCACCTTGCCCTCCTTCGCCAAGGCCTTCAATTCTAATAAGGAGGGATCAAGATCTTATTTTTCTTTCACCTCATCAACCAAGGAAGACTTTGAACCATCAACAACCACAATTCCCCCATTAACAACCTCTTCCAACCTAACCCCCAATCTAGCCAACTGGTGGACTTCCTTAGCCACCTCTATGGCCCCACCATCAACATGAGCTAGGCTACCCATAGACACCCTACTCAAAGCATCCGCCCCAATATTAGCCTTACCAAGATGATAATGCACACTCTTATCATAATCTTTAAGAAGTTCTAACCACCTTTTTTGCCTCAAGTTGAGATCTTTTTGAGTGAACACATATTGGATACTCTTATGATCGATAAGCATATCAACATGCACTCCATACAAATAATGACGCCAAATTTTCAAACAAATACCATGGTGGCCAATTCAAGGTCATAAGTGGGATAATTCTTTTCATGCACTTTGAAGTGCCTAGAGGCATAGACTATGACCTTACCATTTTGCATCAAAACACAGCCCAAACCAACCCCAGAAGCATCACAATACACCACAAACCCTTCTAGCCTCTAGTAGAGACAAAATAGGAGAAGACACAAGCTTATAATTCAAGGTTTGGAAGCTCTTTTGACACTTATCATCCACACAAACTTAGCCTTCCTTTGAGTCAATATAGTCATTGGAGAAGCAATAGAAGACAACCCATTCATGAATCTCCGGTAGTAACCCGCTAAGCCCAAGAAGCTCCTAATATCCAATAGGGTCAATGGTCTAGGCGAATTTCTGATCACATCTGTCTTTTTAGGATCGTCCTTAATACCGTCCCCTGAATCCACATGACCTAGAAAGGCAACTTCCTTAAAAAAAATTCACACTTCTCATATTTAGCATACAACTTCTCTTCCCTCAATCTTTGCAACACTATCCTCAAGTGAGCCACATGCTCCTCCTCACTAGGAGAGTAGATCAATACATCATCAATGAAGACCACAACAAGTAACTCGTTGTAGGGTTTAAAGACCCTAACCATAAGATCCATGAAGATAGTGGGTGCATTGGTCAACCTAAAAGACATCATAATAAACTCATAATGCCCATACCAAGTTCGGAAGATCGTCTTAGGAATATCACACTCCCTCACCTTCACTTGATGATACCTGGATAGACGATCAATCTTAGAGAAGTGACTAGCCCCTTGCAATTGGTCAAACAAATCATAATCCTTGGAAGAGGATACTTGTTTTTTATGGTGACCCTATTAAATTATTGGAAGTTAATACACATTCTAAGAGACCAATCCTTCTTTTTCACAAACAACACTGGTGCACCACAAAGTTATTGGCTAGGCCTAATAAAACTCTTCTCTAAGAAACCCCTTAATTGCTCCTTCAATTCCTTTAACTCCGCCACAGCCATACGGTAAGGGGGGATAAAAATGGGTTGAGTATCGGGGAGGAGGTCTACACCAAAATCTATTTTCCTTTTGGGAGGAACACTGGGAAGTTCATTAGGAAAGACATTAAGGAACTCATTTACAACCAGAACCGACTCTATAGGAATGACCTTGGACTTCACATCCCTAACCCTCACAAGATGGTAAAGACACCTCTTAGAAATTAACATACGGGCTTTAATGCAAGAGATGCATCTACCCTTGACAACCATATCTTGACTCTCCCACTCAAGGACAGGTTCATTTAGGAATTGGAATTTGACTCTAAGGGTTATACAATCAGTAGAGGGATAGTATGCATGCGAGCAATCGATCCCAAGAATAACATCAAAATCGACCATGACCAACTCAACAAGATCACAAGGTAATATTTTATGCAATATGCAAATGGGATAATTTCTATAGACTTTTGTAGCAACAATAAAGGCACTAATAGGAGTAGGCACTTCATAAATGAAACTTTTAGGCAATAAGATGAGTAACAAAAGAAAGAATGGTACCCAGGTCTATCAATGCATACACATCAAAATCAAAGACTTTTAATATACCGGTAACAATGTCAGGCACCTCATTTACCCCTTGCCACATACATAGCGCATAAAATCGATTATGCCTTGGGGCACTACCGTGTTGACCACATCTCCCAAAAGGAACCGTATTGGCACCCCGACCTTGAGGATGAACATCTTTACCCTTGTTGCGATTTTGAAGGCAATCTATTATATTATGCCCCATTTCCCCACAACCATAACAAGCACCGGTATTCCTCAAGCATGGGCAAATATGATCCTTAGCACATTTCGGACACACATCAATACGACCCACACCACCATCACTATGGTCCCTTGGGATGTCATCGGCAATCCTACTATAGGGAGCATGAGAAGATCCTTGGCCTTGATGAAACTGGCCACCCTTGTGACTTTGGAACTTTTCCTCAAAATAGGCCCTCTTGGCCTCATTACTCCTCTTCTTCCTCAACTTTTCCTCCTCCATTTGTTTAGCATAGGTCATCAAATTGGACAAATCCATGTCACTAATCAACGTAGCAGACTGACACTCTTCACTCACCAAGTCGGATACCCCCATCACAAATTTATTCGTTCTAGACCTCGAATCGGCAACCATATGTGGAACATACTTTGAGAGTTGGTTGAACTTGAGAGTATACTCTCTCACACTCATTAACCCTTGTTTCACATACATAAACTCCATTATGTTTTCCCCCCTAAGCTCAAGAAGAAAGAACAGATTAAGGAAGGCCACCTTGAACTCCTTCCATAGAACCACATTATTGACCCCCTTCTCCTCCTTCCACTGTGTGAACCATATTTGTGCTAGCCCCTTGAGTTAATAACCTGCCAACTAGCCTTCTCCTCTGATCTAACACCCATAATAGCCAATACCTTGTAGACCTCATTAATGAACTCTTGAGGGTCCTCATCTACCTTAGACCCATAAAATTCTGGTTGGTTCATCCTCATGAAGTAGCTCACCTGAGATGCCAGAGTAGGAGCATGAGGGGCTTAGGCCCCTTGGTTGGCTTGATTAGCTACAACTTGTGCAAGCAAGGTGAGAGCATCACAAAGCTATCCATGAGCCAGTTGCCTCTCGGGTGTTCGGGTTGTTCTTTCTCTTGTGTTAGGACTGATCTAGCATAGTAAAGAACAATTGTTTGGGGGGGGTAACCTTACCTTAACTTCTAAGGAACGATATAGAGTAAGAAGAAGGGAAACATTTCTTAAAACGTCTCATAGCCTCTTACTCATAGTTGTGCTACACAACACAACCATGAATAAGACTCTAATCGACACAGTGTATTGTATGCTAAGGACCATTAACAACCTAGTGCTCTGATACCAAGTTTTTCATGAACTAAGACCAGGGTCTAGACGTGGCACGGCGTGTGGGGAACCCGAAGGGGGTCCCAAGCAAGTCTCTTAACATATCATCACACATCCTTGGTCGCAAAAGCAATAAAATATACCAGAGATTATAAATAGGGATAAACGGGGCTAAGGAACAACTTTCATATCATAAACATCAAGAGTCAAGTGAGAGTCAAAGCTTAGAGCATAACACATAACATGTCCAACAACACCTCTAAAACTTAGATACTTAGCGAGGGCCAAGACAAGCAACTGAGCTCACCCTCATGGTCAATACATATATAAGAGAAGATAGTCTTAGTACATAGCATGAGATCATAAATATTATCCCTGGAATGGAGGACTCGCTTACTAGCTTGAGAGACAATCGTACTAGCCACATGGAGGAGGAGGAGGAGGATCAGGAGAGGCTCCGATTCTTACATGGTAACATCATGTACGCATAGAGTATACGTTAGTATGTTTGAATGTACTGTGTATGTAGGAAGTAATGCAACAATACATAGGCAACATAGGCAAAATGCAATATCAGAGGCAATAGATAGCTCAATAACAATATGACGTGTATGAAGTAAGTTATGCTTATATAGAACAAAATACATGTGTAGCAAGTGACCATCAATGTAGAATATCGAAGTCCTACCACCTCCTTGGAGAGGCGACCCAACACGGTAGCACAGGCCTACTACCCCCGTACTAGGAAAACCAAGGTACAAACCTCTTGATATGGTTATTGAGGTACATACCCCCAAACATGGTAGCACGGGCCTACTACCCCCTATACTAGGCAACCAAGGTACCAACCCCTTGATATGATTAGCCAGGCCTACAACACCCCGAGCTAGGCTATCAACATATAAACCCCTCAATATGGTTACCCAGGCCTACAACCCTCCGAACTAGGCTAGGTTGACTCACAACACATGGAAATGCATCATGAAATTAACATATATACAACATACTTTCATCATCATAAAGTCATATATCTCATATGCCAAGATTAGGCCTTCCACAACTCAAGAATCATAATCTATGCATTTTATCAAACACTTGGTGGGTTTGCAATGCTACTGTAAAGCCCTGCAATTAAAGAGTGAAATCATGCAAGAAATCTAGAAGTAAATCATCCCACCAATACTTGGTAACACCATCATATAATATACATCAAAACCCTTCATCCAATCTTAAGTTAGATCCAAGATTCACAGCTCAAAACATGTTAAAATAGTCTCACTTTTACAAAACCCCAACATAGTTCATGGTCAAATTCATAATAATAGACCCATATGTAAAATCAACTTAAAAACGTGTAAATTAAATGAAGTTGAAGCTTGAGCACCATGGGTGAAAGGACCTAATGGTTGAAACCCACATATCTTAACTTTGGAGAATCCTTGAAGAAGATCGCAAATGGAGACTTGAAGCTTGAATGGGAACCTTAAGATTCGGATGAGTTTTGGGACTTCAAATTTGGAGTGAAATATTTGTCTAAGTGTTTATGTGAGTATTGGGGAATGTCTTGTGTTATATGAGGGTGAAATATGTCTATGTATAGGTATTTTTATGCATGGGAACAATTAGGCCCAAGAACTAAAAGTCTTGGACTGAGATAAAAAATTGCCAACATTTTTACACTGTAGCGCGCCCTTGGCACGTCATGCCAGGGGCATGGATTGCTCTTTGGAAATCGCATTTTGCGATTCTCAAATTTTGATTTGCCTAAAAATTGGGGTTAGACCCACTTCCCACTCAATTTGATCCCCTAATCAAGAACATGAAGTCAAATTTTTGATATCACGTGCGAATTTTGAGATATATAGAAATTATGATTCTGGGCATTTTGTGGCATATTTTCAAGCACTTTTGGGGTCATTTCAGACACATTAGATATCAGCTCACCATGTTTCATATGTACACAATCTAACCCAATCCGAGAAGCATCACAACACACTGCAACATATCTAAATCATCTAGTAATGTCAAAACAGGAGCCAATGCCAACCAATCTGTCAAAGTCTGAATACACTTCTCACACTTATCCGACCATACCAACTTGACCTTCTTTTGATTCAACTAAGACAATGGAGGTGCAATAGATGAGAAACCTTCAATAAACCTTCTATAATAATCAACCAACTAAAGAAAATTTCAAATACCCGGAGGAGCAAGCTTGTCAAATAATGCACTTCCTTCATCAACCCTCTTTTGACCTCATTTATAGGATTAGCCCCAACATCTTCCTTTCCTGGATCGCATTATGAGAACAAAGTAACTTTCCCTATCTGGCAGGAAGGGATGGATAAAGGAAATCTTAAGATACGTTCCATGGCACGATAAGAATCATGAAAAAGTAAAACATTTACTAAAACACCTTGTAGCCTCCTACCCATAAATGTGGCGTGCTTCACACCGAAGAATAAGACTTTACTTGACGCGGCATATTGGACTTCGAGGACTATCTATAAACCTAGTACTCCGATACCATATTTTTCATGACCCGAACCTGGGGTCTAGGAGTGACACAGCAAAATGCGGACCCGAGAGTCCCCAAACAAGCCTCAAAGTATCAAAATTCACATCATCGGTTCGGAAGCACATTCAAATTAATCACATAGTTCTAAGGGACATGAAATTAGGACTAATGCTATGGGGATATCTTAGTGAAAGGGATTAGCATGGATTCAGATAGCATACAACACATAACGACTAAGGGGCGGGTAAGTATGACTGACGCTATGGGGGCAATTCAGGGCTTAGGATCTTCCACGTTTCCACATGAAGCGTACATATATATCATAATTCCTATAACCAATCCATAATAGTCATATCCAAAGGATAACCATAATCATAAGGTTTAAATACAACACATAACACATAAATCCGACGAGTGTCTACAAAATGTCCACTAATGCCTCTAATCATAAGATAGGACGGGGGCCAACATATGTTACGGGCTCACCTTCAAAGTATAGATAACATAAACAACAACTATTTAAGGTAGAGAAATGATGGATTTTCCTTGGAAGATAGGAATTACCACAACCAATGTCTCAAAGTCCGATCTAGCCATCGAACAGTGGATGAAAGTAATCTCCGGTCCCTATATGGTGAGATCATGTAGGCAAAAGTATGCGTTAGTATGTTTGAATGTACTAAGTATGTGGGGTGCAATGCATTAATTTACCATATATTATATGTATATATATTACAAGGAATTTAGTATAATAAAATGTCATGAAAATAATGATGTATGAAATACAAATTATGCTTATACATAGTGGGGATGTGACCTCAACCGACAAGAATAAGACTAAGCGAGCTATTACTTTGAATCCCGATGATTACCTCTCATCATTAAAGAGGTGGTTTACTTGTGTCACACCCCAAGTCCTGTTAGGGCGGACTGGCACCCATTGCTGATAAGGCTCGGGAGAACCAACCTGTATCTATACACTTTCTATACATTTTATAATGGATTTCTATAATTTAACATGGTTTTATGCAAGTAAACAGTGACACAGCCAAAAGGGAATGCATGTGATCAGGTTGTTGGGGCCACGGTGTTGAAAGTACGAGATATGACCACACTTTAATTTACATAGTCTACAAAGCCTCTACTTAAGAGAAAGTATCGAATATGGGTTGGGATAGACCCCTCCTCAATTAACTATACAATACAAACACATAATATTTAGACACACACAAAGCTCCGGAACAACCTGGAGCTTGGTAACAACAGCTGGATGTGCTGGACTCTACTGGGGAGATCTACTAGCACCTGTACCTGCAGCATGAAATGCAGGTCACCCGTAAGGCACGTCAGTAAGGGATAATGTACTGAGCATGTAAGGCATGAAATACTTTATATGAAGTAACAACTTCAAATGAAACTATGCACTGGTGTGGAATAAGAGACCACCTTTGGATATACTTTGGGATC
>JAPFFP010047232.1:0-32870 GCA_026153255.1 Solanum medicagineum | reverse complement strand
TCAAGTTAGCCTTTGGTGAGTCCTCCATTCCGGGGACAAGGACTATTCTCTCACATTATGTATTAAGATTCTCTTTATCTTATCATATACTTATGACTATAAAGGTGAGCCCGGTTATATGTCTTGGTCCCCGCCATTATCTATGTAGTAGATGTGTTGTTGGACAAAGCTATGTGTTTATGCTATGAGTTGATTCTATTATCTCTTGACTCTATATTACGACAAGTTCCCCCTTAGTCCCTTTAGCCCTTAATTCCATTCTTCAAATGTTATTTAATTATTTCCGCGACCAAGGATGTGTAATGATATACCATGAGGCTTGTTAGGGCTTCCTTCGGGTTCCCCATTCGCCGGTCATATCTAGGCCCTAAGCTAGGGTCGTGACAATTTTTCGTGCTGATCGCAAATCAGGTCTCAAATTTTTCATCGGAGACTGAGAAGATGGATTATGCACACGATTACGTTCTAGGAGTATTTTGATAATTTTGCGGGGTGTTACAAAAAAGAAAAGGAGGAAGAGGAAGAAGAGAAGGAAGAGGAGGAGGAGGAGGAGGAGGAGGAAGAGGAAGAAGAAGAAGAGGAAGAAGAGGAAGAGGAAGAGAAGAAGGAGAGAAAGAAGACGAAGAAGAAGGAGAAGAGAAGGAGGAGGAGAAAGCGGCGGAGGACGAGGAGGAGGAAGAGGAGGAAGAAGAAGATGATGATGATGAAGAAGAAGAGGAAGAGCAAGAGCAAGAGCAAGAAGAAGAGGAAGTGGAGGAAGAAGAAGAAAATTAGATCTTGAACAAAGAGCAAAGAAGAAGAAGAAAATTTCACGGGAAAGGTTGAAGAAGAGAGGGGTCAACCATTTCGAATTCTCCCCAAATAGGTCACTTAGGTATTTATTTTATTTAGTGGGTTGAAATGTAAAAATAAAAAATTGAGGACTTATTTGAAAATACTCAGATATCATTATCTCTTAATAATAAACTTGTCACCTACATCTAATTCTTAAAACTTGAGTCATTTTTTTTTTTTAATTTGGAAACCTTTTTATCACCCTTAATTGAATCACCTTTGTTACTTGAGACAATAGGTATATATCTACGAACTACGATCATCCATTATATATTGGTAGGAGCAGAAATTATATTAGTAAGCGTACTTATCAGTTCCTTGCAATTTTTCAATTACAAGGGGTTGTAAATTTTTTTGAAATCAATTTTAGTCTATGCAATAGAACTCGTATTTTCTTGTAAATGTTGGTCGCATAATGCATTCCCATATTGGGTCGCATTATCCATTTCTTTTTTTCCCCTTTGAAAACCCACTTATACCTCTTTTATCTGGACTCCCCTACAAGCACCATCGATATTAAATTAGAAAAAAAAATTAGTTGGTTAAAGCTTTTATTAGTCATGAATATGAATTGCTAATATAAGATCTTTTGTATGTATTATGAGAGGTTTATAAATCATGTTTCTTAAAAGTTTTTCTTGTTTGATCTAATTATCTTGTCATATATTAATTTTTCTACCATTCTCATTAATATATTAAACTTTCTTGAACAACGTAAAGTCGTGCCACTAATAATTTTTATTAGTGTTTATAGTCATAAAATATGATAATTTTAGAACCTTTTTAGTCATGCATCTCTTAGATTAATTTTTATTTATTAAAATATTTGAAAGTATAACGTTTAAATTAAAATATGACTATTAAGTTTCAAATTTCAATAAAGGTGTGCGTTGATAGAAATTGAGTTTGGTAATTTCAACATACTTGTAGAATTATAAGAAATAGTCGTTTATTCTCTAAAATTCTCAGACGTATTCTAGAGTCATGAGAATATTCCACATTTTTGTAAAAGAAAAAAATTATATTTATTTATAAATCGTCTTTTGGTCACGAAATTTTAAATATAATTTTGAAATTACATTTTTCATATTCCACACAGAGAATTATATCCATCCATTTTATTTGTTTAGTCAGGCCGAACTATAGATCTAAAAGAATCCAACCATTTTGAAATTGTATTAGGAGTTAAATAAATAATCAAAACCTTATTTTTCATTTTTATTACATTCTTTTTTATCAAATTTATTTTAATATGTTTAATATTACCCCATAAAATTATGTTTCATGTGTCTTTTCATAGTCTTTTTCTTAATGAAAATGTAACACCCCTCATGTGCTTCAGAATGCCCTATAAGTATATTTCTTGAATATCTCAAAATCCGTACATGATTTTGAAAATCCGACTTCATATTCTTATTCGGGGGGAAAAATTGTGTAGAAGAAGGATAGCCCTTGATTATTAGAAGACCTGTAGCGAAAAATAATTTTCGCAAAGGGGGGCCGAGGCAGTGTGCCTGTGCACCGTCCCCGCGACCTTTAATGCAAAATACCCTGTGCGTCTGGTCTGCGTCGTGCCTTGGGCACAGACTAGTGTAGTTTTTCCCTTAGTTTTTTCAACTTCAGCCAAAGGCATTTGGGTAATAACACAATGCCCATTTAAGCGGAGATCCTTCATCTTTTCAACCATTCCATGCCTTAAACCTCTAAAACAACACTCTCAAAACCCTCCCAAATCATCATCAAATCCCCCATTCAATTTCAAGATCTCAAGAGCACACTTTGGAATTCAAGGACCCAATCCAAGCTCCAAGTCTTCCTCAACTTTTCTCAAGTTTAGGTATGTGGGTTTCATTCATGGGATCCTTCTATCAGTGAAGCCAAACCTTCCCTTTTATCAAATTTCATGATTTTAATGTTGGTTATTTTAGGGGTAAACTTTATTATGTAAAATAAACATGATTTGAGGTCGGATTCTTCAAGTATTGACTATATATGCAGGAATATCTATTAAGGCTTATTCCATTAATTGATTTATGCATATTGAGGCTATGCATGATATAATCTATGAACTTATGAATGATGGTGAAATTTTAAGATGGATTTCATGGCACCCAAATGAGGGTTTTACTACTATGTTGGTGGGATTATTTGAATGACTTCAAAATAAATTGATTTTTACTCCTTGTCCTATACTCCTAATTGCATGATTTTAAGCATGTGTATGCATACACAACACATTTGAGTAAGTTTTCATGATTAGGAATCTTATGTTGAAGAAAGATTATTGCATGATTTGCAAGACAAGTATTTTATGACAATATGGGCTCCCAAGCATATGTTGAACTGTGAAAAGTTGCCATGATCTACAAGTGAATTATTGAGCTTTTATGATATGTTTTACTTTCATTTGAATGGTGAATCCTACTAGGAGGGTTATAATATAAGTTGTATGCCTCACCCTCTAATACAAGGAAATGTCTATAGGAAGGGGTAATGAACTAAGTTGTGTGCCTCACCCTCATGTACGACTTAATACTATGCATCACCTAGTACCTACATGAAGGGTTTATGAACTAAGTTGTATGTCTCACCTTCATGTATGTTTTAATGCTATGCTTTATCTTATTCTTACATGAAGGGGTTATGAACTAAGTTGTATGCCTCACCCTCACGTTCTAACCAATACCTACTAGAAGGGGTTATGACCTGAGCTATATTCATCACCCTCTAGTATAAGGTATTTGGATGAGTTATTCATGTCACTTTATTGGGTTAAACAAGTTATGCAAGTATGATTATTATCATACATGATTTAAGCTAGGCATTGATTATACATGTCATATTGAGCTCATGTCTAATGATTATGATTAAGCATCTTAACTATTGTGGCTTATGATTCTTATTGCATTGCACCCTGCATACTTAATACATTCCAAATACAAATGCATACTCTATGCCTTCATATCACCATGTAGGAAGCAAATCTCCTTTTGATCCTCCTCCTCCATATGGCTAGCCGGATCGTTTGAAGTTAGCTTTTGGTGAGCCCTCATATCCGGTGACAATATCTACTTTCTTTCATGTTTAAGTTATGACTTTAACTTATGCTTTTGGATACTTATCTATGAGGGTGATCCCGGGAGATGTCCTGGCCCCTGCCCCATTCATAGTAGAGGTGTTATTGGATATTGAGTTGGTTTGTACTAATGAGCTTGACCCCTCTTATGCCTATGCTATTATGAAGGACTTCCTTAGTCCCGCTTCCCTTATGTTCTATTAGTACTTACCTGTTATCTTAATTTGCTTGCACAACCAAGGATGTGTTTATAATATGCTAAGAGGCTTTTTTGGAGTCTCTTCGGGTCCCCATTCGACATGTCACATCTAGGCCCTAGGCTTGGATCGTGACAGAAAAGTACATTTAACGACAGTCAACTTTTATTTACGAAGTAATAACCAAACACAACTCCATCTATATCTACAAATTCAACTCCAAAAATTTCAAATAAAATGAAAAAAATATTTGTCAATAAAATGAAATAACTTGCAGATGGGATTTATTCTAGTATTTACCTGACTATCTATTTGGCGATATTACTCTTTTAAATCAAATTTGATTGTATGCTTGAGGTAAGTAAGTTGAGTTGGGTTATTTATGCTAGTGTTTAAAAATTCCACGGTATATATAGAAAAGAACGTTAAAATTTTAAATATTCTATACAAAAGGTATGTGTAGATAGTTAAATTCACGTCGAGAAAAAAGTAAGATCAAGAACGAAAAGTATCACATCAATCGTATTTTTCTTATTTCAACCGTGAGTGTTACAATTTCTATCAATTATCTGATTCGCCTTTCCAACTATAAATTCAAGAGCTCTTGCTATTGCTTTTGATCTTTATCTTGAATTTTGAATTTGTTCTTGAACTTGATTTTGAATTCAAGGGATTTTAGGTTTATTTTTGTACTTGAATGCTTGAGTGTTAAAATTCTTGAACTTGTAGCTTATAGAGAAATTTATGGCGTTTGATCCACAAGCTCTCTCTCTAGCTTTTCATTAGAATTATGGTGTTCTTTCTGATTTATGGGGAGCTCTATTGATGGTTTTAGAATAGAGGAGCTATGATGGTAATATGCTTTCTTTTGGCTAACCAAATTTAAGTGACATGGCAGAGAAAAAGTGAGAAAGTTTACTTCGTCCAATCAAATTTAAATGACATGGCGATATTTGATTGGTCATAACATGTAACTTGAACACATGTGACACATGACATGATCCTATTGGCTTCTTCATTTGACTTGGCATAATATGTCATTTTGTTGCGGGGCACCAAACAGGAAGGATGAAATGATATTAGGCTTAGTAAAGTGGCTCATAATTTGTAACCCAAATTCATGTTTATGAATCAAATTATATTAATCTAAAATATTTGATTAGACTAATATATTTTCAATTTAGTATAATCAGAATCATTTTATAAACATATATCCTATAAATTTTACATGACTACAATATGGTCAAACAAAACACGAGCTCCAAATTTGAAAATTTAATTTCTTTTATTTTTATGGTCAAACACCTGATAAATAACTTTGAGATTTGAAATTAAATTTTAATTTTTTAAATTTTAGAGTATTTAATTACATCAACAACCCAACAATAATTGTAGATTGGGGGCTTTAATTAATTTGGAGTCCAAAGTTTGGCCAGACTATGGAAATAACTCCAAAAACGAGTAGCAGCAAACAAAATCTAAGAAAAAATCAATCTTTCATTTGATTTGAGAAAGTGTTTTATTTTAAGTTAATTCACAATTTGCTCCATATCATATTAAAAGTATCAAAGTCCTTAAAAATATTGTTTGAACCTTTTGTCCTTCATAAAAGATTCTTCTTTAGACAAAATAGTTGTCACGCCTTGAAAAAGAGTATCTTAGGCGTCGCCGACCCTCAGAAACCATTATTAGTTCCCAAGCGAACCACTTGGCTCACTTTACTTATTCAATTAGCGAAAAACTTAATGAAATGAAAGAAAGAACTTAAGTGGGCATTCAAATTCTCATGCAAAATATTTTTATATCTTGTATTAAAATAATCCAATATTTCAATTCAAATAAATAATAATAGTTTTTCAAAATTACTATGAAAGTAAGACATACTCCACTTTACTCTATTTGACTTAGTCTATGAAGGCTCTATCAACACATAAAAAGATTCAAGGCATTTTTAAGGCTACCTCAAGACAATAAAAAAAAGAATAAACTATAATAAAAGAGCTCCTCCGAAAGCAAAAAGGTCTCACCACTATCTGGCACGAATTAGGTCTTCAATGAAGTGTCTGCTGGGGATCTCCAAGACCCATATCTGCATCATATAAGAGATACAGGACGAGTGGCCTTAGTATGTGGAATGTACGGTATGTAATATAACTGAGTAGAACAAACGAAAAGGAGAACGCAATAGCAAGAGCAAAGCACAACACAATACAATATGATATGCAAGTCTAAAAATTTAAAAACAAAATAGTACGTTTCCAAATCAACTCAATCATATACAATTTCCTCAAATCGAATTCAATTTTCATCATTTGAGTTGAAATTTTTTTTGGCGCATTTAGGAACGAGGCGTTTTAGCCCGCCCTCATTTAGCCTTCTAGCCTCATAGGCCTAACCCATGAACCTCTGAGGCCAACCCTAGGCCTGTGAGTTTTAAAAATATTTATTATATATTTTTTAAGTAGTGTTTTATTTATTAAGATTTTTTCAATAAATACTTGAAAAATATAAGATCAAGTCCAACTCTTTTCATTTGTACACCTTTTAACGACCCAAGCCTAGGCTCTAGACGTGACACGGAGAATGGGAACCCGAAGGGACCCCAAACAAGCCTCTTAGCGCACCATTCACACATCCTTGGCCGCGAAAGCAAAATAAACAACACAAGAGAAATAAATAAAGGGAAGCGGATATAAGGGAAGTCTTGGTATTCATAAAAGCGTAAAATGGTCAAGCTCATAACATAATGACATCAAATATCCAACAACCCCTCTAACACGGAATGGAGTGGGTGCCAAGACACTTTCCGAGCTCACCCTCATAGTATCAAACGTTCAACATAAAGAAATATCAAATAGCAAGAGTAGTATAGATAGTGTCCTCGGACTTCAGGACTCACCAAAACTTATCTTCCGAAGTACCAAACTAGCCACATGGAGGATGATTAAAAGGTGCTCAGGTCCCTACATGGTAATATTATGTAGGCATAGAGTATGCATTAGTATGCTTGGATGTACTTAATATGTAGAATTCAATGCAACAATACATAAGCTAATATAGTCAAAATGCATAATCATAAGCAATGCATAAGTATAATTTCAATATGACATGCATGATCAATGCTTGAAGTAAAACATGCTTATAAATCATACAACCTGCATAGTATATATTACATGTGCCGAAAGAGACAATAACCGACATACACCAAGCGAATTACTACTTGGAATACAAGGCATGTCACCCCCTTGTAAGATGATTGAGGCATGTCACCCCCTCAACAAGGTGATTGAGGTATGTCACCCATCAACAAGGTGATAGAGGCATGTCACTCTCTCAACAAGGTGATTGAGGTACATCACCCTTCAACAAGGTGATTGAGGCAATGTCACCCCCTCAACAAGGTGACTGAGGCATGCTACCCCCTCAACAAGGTGTGGTCTACTTGCAACATCATAGATACCTTTCATGAATTCAATACATATATGCAAGCCCTTAATCATTATAAAGTCAGTTGACTTATAAATCATGTAATAGATCATCAACCATATGAGAATCCTTGTCATGATATTTTACCAAATACTTGGTAAATTCATAATGCTTGTTTAAAAACATGCAATTCAAGAGTGAAATAATATGAGCAAACTCAACGCAAATCAATCCACCAACATATAGTAAAACCCTCATGTAGGGTACCTTGAAATCCGTCATCAAATCTCATAATAGTTCATAGTTTCATAGCTCAAAACATGCATAGTCTCAATAGACAAAAACCAATTCATGATATAAACTTGTAATAGATTGACATGCATAATCAATCGACATTTTATAAAACCCCATTATAATTTATAATCATAATTCATAATAAGAGATACCCATTGATGATACAATTTGAAAACATGCATTTTTCATTAAAAGGAAGATTGGGCTCTATGGGCGAAAAGACCAAGTGGATGAAACCCACATACCTCAAACTTGGTTTTATTGAGGTGACCTTGAAGAGAACTTAGAGCTTGAAGAGAATCCTTGAGTTCCAAAGTTAAACTTGAAATCCTCGAAATTTGAATGAGATATTTGGTTCAGTCTTGGAGAGAGGTTTTTGTGAGGGTTTTGAGTTATATAGAGTTGAGAAATGGCTAAGTATGAGTGCTTTACGCATAAGTGGGCATGGAGCCATGATCCCAATGCCCTTGACCATAATGAAAAACTAAGAAAAAAGTTGAACTGGTCTACATCTGGTCCGCGAGGCGGACCCATCGCAGAGGAGGAATTAACACTGATCTGTGCCCCAAGCGCGTCGCAGCTTGGGCACGGGCAGACATTATTTTCAAAAAGTAGCAAAAATTATTTTTTGCAAGGGGTCCTATAAAATTCGTAGTTATACCCATCTCCAACTCAAATTTTCCTCTTAATCGAGATTGTGAAGTCGGATTTTCGATATCACGCACGGATTTTCAGATATATGAAAATTACAATTATGGACATTTCGAAGAACATTTTTGGGGTGTTTCAATATCTCCCCCTTGAGAATATTTGTCCCCGAATGTCAATGAAACATGCATATAGTAATCATGAAGATTTCATCCTGACATGAATTCAACAAATGCATTTAAATATCACTTTCAAAAAGTCTCAACATAAGTGTCAAAAATCACCATACACTTGATACCATGAACATTAATGCATGCAAAATGACCTAAGGGCTGAAACTTAAGACTTGAAGTCACATTAGGGACGTAAATGAGTACCCTCGGCTTGAGTAGAGTGGAAGAGATATGGATATTGCTTTCTCATGTCTGCCTCAGCTTCTCATTTGGCACTTTCAACTTGTTGGTTCCTTAAAAGGACCTTGACGGAAGCCACATCTTTGTTTCTCAATCTCTTCACTTATCCAGCCAAAATCTCCACCGGGACCTCTTCATAAGTTAAATTATCTTCTACAATACCTATAACATCCAAGGGCACTATAGCACTTGGGTCACCCATACATTTTCTCAACATGGACACATGGAAGACCAGATGAACCATATTCATCTCCATAGGCAACTGTAACTCATATGCAACCTTACCTACTCTTCTCAAAGCCTTATAAGCACTCACAAACATTGGGCTTAATTTCCCTTTCTTACCAAACCAGACCACACCCTTCATGGGTGAGACTTTTAAGTAAACCCAATCACCAACCTTAAACTCAAGATCTCTTCTCCTCACATCGAAGTAGGACTTTTGTCTACTTTGGGTTTTTTTCAATCTCTCCCATATCAACCTCACCTTCTCCAAGGATTCCATGACCAAACCGGGACCTAGAAAAGCCATTTTCCCCACTTCAAACCACCCAATCGAGTATTTACAATGCCTACCATAAAGAGTTTCAAAGGGAGTCATACCAATGCTTGAGTGTTAGCTATTGTTGTAAGCAAACTCAATGAGTGAAAGATGTTTGTCCCAACTATGCTTAAACCTCAAAACATAAGCTCTAAGTATATCCTTAAGAGTTTGCAAAGTCCTCTCGGCTCGACCATCTGTTTGAGGATGAAAAGTCGTGCTAAGCTTAACCTTGGTACCAAGACCTCTAACAAATGACCTCCAAAAGTGAGAAGTGAATTGACCACCAGGATCCGAAATGATAGACAAAGGCACCCTATGCAATCTAACCAACTAATATATATATAACTTGGCATAATCTTTGCCACCATAAGTGGTTTTGAACGGTAGGAAGTGAGCCGAGTTTGTCATTCTATCCAAACAACCCAAGAGTCAAAATTTTTCCTAGTCTTAGGCAACCCAACCACAAAATCCATGTTGATCTCTTCCCACTTCCAAGTAGGAATCTCTATATCTTGGGCTAGGCCACCCAGACTTTGATGTTCATCTTTCACTTGTTGGCAATTGTGACATCCGGATATGAACTTGGCAATGTCCCTCATCATACAACCCCACCAATACACTTCCCTCAAGTCTCTATACATCTTAGTAGAACCGGGGTGAATAGAAGAGGATGAATTATGGGCCTCCTTCAAGATCAATTCCCTCAAGTCATCCACATTTGGCTAACACAATCTACCTTGGTACCTAAGGGCATCATCTCCCCCCTTGGGGGAAAACCTCCACTTTACCATCTCTCACCAAAGCCTTCAACTCTACCAAGGTGGGGTCAAGATCTTATTTTTCCTTTACCTCCTCAATCAAGGAAGATTTAGAACAAACAACAACCACTACACCACCATTGTCAACTTCATCCAACCTAACCCCCAATCTAGCCAACTGGTGAACCTCTCTAGCTACCTCTTCGCCACCATCATCACCATGAGCTAGACTACCCATAGACATCCTACCTAGAGCATCAACCATAATATTAGCTTTGCCGGGGTGATAATGCACACTCATATCATCATCTTTAAGGAGCTTTAACCACGTTTTTTTGTGTCAAGTTTAGATCTTTTTGAGTGAACACATATTGGAGACTCTTATGCTCGCTAAGCACATCAACATGAACCCCATACAAGTAGTGACACCAAATTTTCAAAGCAAATACTATGGCCGCCAATTCAATATCATGGGTGGGATAATTTTTCTCATGCACCTTAAGTTGCCTAGAGGCATATGCTATCACCTTACCATTTTGCATCTAAATGCACCCCAAACCAATTCTTGAGGAATCACAATATACAACAAATCCTTCCAGCCCTTCCTGTAGAGCCAAGATAGGAGCGGAGACAAGCTTATCTTTCAAAGTTTGGAAACTCTTCTCACATTCATAGGTCCACACGAATTTTGCGTTCTTTTATGTCAACTTAGTCATAGAAGAAGGAACAGAACAGAAGTCATTCACAAACCTCCGATAATAGCCTGCCAAACCCAAAAAACTTCTAATGTCAGAGGGAGTCAAAGGTCTAAGCCAATTTCTAATCACCTTTATCTTCTTAGGATCCACTTTAATGCCATCACCTGACACCACCTGTCATAGATTATCCACCTCTTTCAACCAAAACTCACATTTTTCATATTTAGTATACAACCTCCCCTCCCTCAAGATTTGCAACACCAACCTCAAGTTATTCACATGTTCTTCCTCACTATGGGAATAAATCTAGATATCATCAATAAAAACCACCACAAACAAGTCAAGGTAGGGTTTAAAGACCCTATTCATGAGATCCATAAATATAGCCAGTGCATTAGTTAACCTAAAGGACATAACCACTAACTCAAAGTGCCCATACCTAGTCCAGAAAGTCGTCTTGGGAATGTTCACACTCCCTCACTTTCACTTGGTGATAACTGGACCTAAGATCAATCTTAGAAAAGTGACTAGCCCCTTGAAGTTGATCAAAAAGGTCATCAATCCTTGGTAGAGGGTACTTATTCTTTATGGTGACTCTATTAAGTTTGTGGTAATCAATGCACATTCTAAGAGACCCATCCGTTTTCTTCATAAATAACATTGGTGCCACCCAAGGTGACTTACTAGGCCTTATGAAACCTTTCTCCAACAAATCCCTCAATTGTTCCTTCAACTGTTCAACTCCACCGGGGCCATACAGTAAGGGGGAATAAAAATAGGTTGAGTATCGATAAGGAGGTCTATACCAAAGTCTATTTCCCTTTCGATAGGAACACTGGCAAGCTCATCGGGAAAGACATCAAGAAACTCATTAACCACCGGAACCGACACAATAGGAAGGACTCTGGACTCAACATACCTAACCCTTACAAGATGATAAAGACAACACCTAGAAATCAACTCTTGGCCTTTAAGAAAAGAAATGAATCTATCCTTAACCACAATATCATGACTTTCCACTCAAGAAAGGCTCATTAGGGAATCGAAATTTAATCCTATGGGTTTTACGATCAATAGAAACATAATATGCATGCAACCAATCCATCCCAAGAATGACATCAAAATCCACCATATCTAACTCACCAAAATCACAAGACAAGATTTTATGTAATATGAATATGGGACAATTTCTATAAACTCTTTTGGAAACAATAGACTCACCAATAGGGGTTGACACTTCATAAGGCTCACACAATAATTCGGGACTAACATAAAGCTTTTTTGCACCAAAAGGAGTAATAAAACAAAGAGTGGCACTCGGGTCTATCAATGTATACACATCAAAGTCAAAAACCTTTAATACACCAGTGATGACATCGGGCACCTCATCCACGTTGAAGAGCGTAGAATCTATTTTGCCTTGGAGCACCCCCTTATTGGCCTCCCTTAGCCCTTGGACCCGCATTTACACCTTGGCCTTGTGGACGACCATCTCTACCTTTGTTTTGAGCATGAGGACAATTCATCACTTTGTGACACACTTTACCACAGCTATAACAAGTATTAGAGTTTCTCAAACATGGGTCATTATGGTTCCTACCACATCTTTGGCATGTAGGGTTAGGCACCCCATAATTACCACCTTGGTATCTTGGATTATCATTAGCAAATCTCCTATTAGGATCATTGGAAGAACCTTGGCCTTGGAACTTGTGGCCTTGAGGAAATAGGCCACCCTTGGAACCTTGGAATTCACCTTCAAAACGAGCCCTCTAGGACTCACCACTTTTTCTTTTTCTAAGAGTTTTTCCCTCTAGTTTCTCGGTGTATGTCATGAGAGGGGACAAATCCATATCAACTACTAGCATGGCGGTTCAACAATCCTCAATAACCAAGTCGAACACCCCCGACACAAATTTGTTCATCCTTGATCTAGGCTCAGCAACCAATTGAGGGGCATACTTGGAAAGTTTGTTAAACTTGAGGGCATACTCCCTCATACTCATGGAACCTTGCTTAAGGTTCATAAACTCCATCTTTTAGCTTCCTATAGCTCGATATGAAAGAACCTGTTGAGGAATGCGGCCTTGAACTCCTCCCAAGGAATAGCATCATCATCTCTCCTCTCCAATGTCTATTATGTAACCCAAATTTGAGCCACCCTTTGAGTTAGTAGGCCGCTAACTCCGCTTTCTCCTCCGAATTGAACCCCATGATGCATAGCACCTTGTACACTTCGTCTATGAACTCTTAGGGATCCTCCTCCATCTTGGATCCATGGAACTCCGATGGGTTCATTCGTGTGAAATCCCCCACCCTAGAAGCCGGAGTTGGAGCATGAGGGACTTTGTCCCCTTGGTGAATTTGGTTGGTCATAGCATGAGCCAACATTGTAATAGCATCCTAGAATTCATCTTGGGATACCCCTCCACCTTGAGGAGCTTGAGGAGCAGGAGGAACCGGTTGCTCCTCGGGCATACGGGCTCTCCTTAGTATCCCTCTTTGAATCTGCATGAACTAGATGAGCAAAAAGCATTCATTAGGGAAAGAGACTTACACTCACGTCTATATCGTCTAAACCACGATATAGACCATAAAGAAGTGATACATTTCTTAAAATGCCTCATAGTCTCCCATTCATAGTTGTAGTGCACTTCACAACCATGAATAAGACTCTAATCAATACGGTGTGTTAGATTCCGAGGACCATTAACGACCTAGTACTTTAATACCAAGTTTGTCACGACCCAAGCCTAGGGCCTAGACGTGACACGGTGAATGGGAACCCGAAGGGAACACAAACAAGTCTCTTAGCACATCATTCACACATCTTTGGCCGCGAAACCAAAATAAACAACACAAGAGAAATAAATAAAGGGAAGCAGGACTAAGGGAAGTTTTGGTATTCATAAAAGCGTAAAATGGTCAAGCTCATAACATATTGACATCAAATATCCAACAACCCCTCTAACACGGAATGGAGTGGGTGCCAAGACACTTTTCGGGCTCACCCTCATAGTATCAAGTGTTCAACATAAAGAAATATCAAATAGCAAGAGTAGCATAGATAGTGTCCTCGGACTTAAGGACTCACCAAAACTTATCTTCCAAAGTACCAAACTAGCCACGTGGAGGATGATCAAAAGGTGCTCAGGTCCCTACATGGTAATATCATGTAGGCATAGAGTATGCATTAGTACGCTTGGATGTACTAAGTACGTAGGATT
Source organism: Solanum medicagineum (assembly GCA_026153255.1). Taxonomy (NCBI): domain Eukaryota; kingdom Viridiplantae; phylum Streptophyta; class Magnoliopsida; order Solanales; family Solanaceae; genus Solanum; species Solanum medicagineum. The sequence goes on along the minus strand of JAPFFP010047232.1, from coordinate 18,755 downwards.
CAATGCAACAATACATAAGCTAATGTAGTCAAAATGCATTATCATAAGCAACAGATAAGTATAATTTCAATACGGCATGCATGATCAATGGTTGAAGTAAAAATGCTTGTAAATCATACAACCCGCATAATATATACTATATGTGTGGGAAGAGACCATACCCGACATAGACCAAGTGAACTACTTCTTGAAATCCAAGGCATATCACCCCCTTCTAAGGTGATTGAGGCATGTCACCCCCTCAACAAGGTGATTGAGGTATGTCACCCTTCAACAAGGTGATTGAGGCATGTCACCCTCTTAACAAGGTGATTGAGGAATGTCACCCCTCAACAAGGTGATTGAGGCATGTCACCCCCTCAATAAGATGATTGAGGAATGTTACCCCCTCAATAAGGTGTGGTCTACTTGCAACATCGTAGATACCTTTCATGAATTCAATACATTCATGCAGGCCCTTAATCATTATAAAGTCATTTGACTTATAAATCATGTAATAGATCATCAACCACATGAGAATCCTTGTCTTGACATATTATCAAACAGTTGGTGGGTTCATAATGCTTGTTCAAAATCATGCAATTCAAGAGTGAAATAATGTGAGAAAACTAAATGCAAATCAACCCACCAACATATAGTAAAACACTCATGTACGGTACCTTCAAATCCATTATCAAACCTCATAATAGGTCATAGTTTCATAGCTTAAAACATGCATAGTCCCAATAGACAAAACCAATTCATGATATAAACCTGAAATAGATAGACATGCATAATCAATCAACATTTCATAAGAACCCCACATAATTTATAATCATAATCCATAATAAGAGAAACCCATAGATGATATAACTTGAAAAAATGAAATTTTCATAAAAAGGAATACTAGGCTTCATAGGTGGAAGGACCCAATGGATGAAACCCACATACATCAAACTTGAGTTTTCTTGAGATGATCTTGAAGAGAACTTAGAGCTTGAAGATAATCCTTGAGTTTCAAAGTTAAACATGAAATCCTTGAAATTTGAATGAGATATTTGGTTAAGTCTTGGAGAGGTTTTTGTGAGGGTTTTGAGTCATATAGAGTTGAAAAATAGCTAAGTATGGATGCGTAAGTGGACATGAGGCCATGACCCTAATGCTCTTGGTCGTAATGAAAAACTAAGGAAAAAGGTGAACTGGTCTGCATCTGGTCTGTGACGCGAACACATCGTGGAGGAGGAATTAACACTAATCTGCGCCCCAAGCGCGTCGATGCCTGGCAAAAGCAAACACTATTTTACAAAAATTAGCAAAAATTATTTTTAACTATGGGTCCTCTAAAATCTGGTTTATATCTATTTCCCGCTCAATTTTGCCCCTTGATCGAAAATATGAAATTGGATTTTTGATATCACGCACGAATTTTGTGATATATGTAAATTATGATTATGAGTATTCCAAAGCACATTTTTGGGGTGTTTTAATATCTCCCCTTGAGAAGATTTGTCCTTGAATGTCAAAGAACCATGCATAAAAGAAGTAATCATGAAGATTTCAGCCCGATGTGAATGCAACAAATGCATTTCAATATCATTTTCAAAATGTCTCAACATAAGTGTCAAAAATCACCATACACTTGTTACCATGAACATGAATGCATGTGAAATGACACAAAGACTGAAACTTATGACTTGAAGTCATATAGGGGACTTAAATTAGTACCTTTAGCTTGAGTAGAGTGGAAGAGACTATAACCAACATAGACAAGCAAACTACTACTTGGAATCCAATTCTTGTCACCCCCTCAACAAGGTGATTGAGGTATGTCACCGCTTAACAAGGTGATTGACGCATGTCACCCCCTCAACAAGGTGATTGAGGTATGTCACCCCCTCAACAAGGTGACTGAGGCATGTCACCCTTTCAACAAGGTGATTGAGGTATGTCACCCCCTCAACAAGGTGTGGTCTACTTGCAACATCATAGATACCTTTCATGAATTCAATACATATATGTAAGCCCTTAATCATCATAAAGTCACTTCACTTATAAATCATGTAATAGATCATCTACCATATGAGTATCCTTGTCATGAAATTTATCAAACACTTGATGGGTTCATAATGCCTGTTCAAAATAATACAATTCAAGAGTGACATATTATGAGAAAAATTAGTGTAAATCAATCCACCAACATATAGTAAAACCCTCATGTCGGGTACCTTGAAATCCATCATCAAATCTCATAATAGGTCATAGTTTCATAACTCAAAACATGCATAGTCTCAATAGACAAAACCAAATCATGATATAAACTTGAAATAAATAGACATGCACAATCAATCGACATTTGATAAAACCCCAACATAATTTAGAATCATAATCCATAATAAGAGATACCAATAGATGATATAACTTGAAAACATGCAATTATCATAAAAAAGAAGATTGGGCTCTATGGGTGGAAGGACCAAATGGATAAATCTATCATACCTTAAACTTGGGTTTTCTTGAGATGAGCTTGAAGAGAACTAGGAGCTTGAAGAGAATTTGGAGCTTGAAGAGAATCTTTGAGTTCCAAAGTTAAGCTTGAAATCCATGAAATTTGAATGAGATATTTGGTTAAGTCTTGGAGAGGTTTTTGTGAGGGTTTTGAGTAATATAGAGTTTAAACATGGCTAAGTATGGGTATTTTTACGCATAAGTAGGCATGGGGCCATGACCCCAATGCCCTTGGCCGAAATGAAAAACTAAGGAAAAAGTTGAACTGGTCCACCTCTGGTCCATGACGCGGGCCCATTGCAGTGGAGGAATTAACACTAATCCGTGCCCCAGGCGCGTCACGTCCAGGGCATGGGAAAACACTATTTTATGAATCATAGCAAATATTAGTTTTTGCTACGGGTCCTCTAAAATCGAGGTTAGACCCATTCCTCACTTAATTTTTCCCCCTGATCAAGAATATGAAGTTGAATTTTTATTACCATGCGCGGATTTTGGGATACATGGAAATTATGATTATGGCATTTCGAAGCACATTTTTGGAGAGTTTCACAACTTTTACATTTAGGGTCTTTAGCCCATTAGATTTACTTATTAGTTCAGTACCCCATTGGGTTTTCAATTTTACTTTCATTTAATATAACATTTGCCTCTTCTCTTTTGGCTTAGCAATTACTTTACTATAATTTTTCACTTTCATTATAGGCATATGAGTAGGTACTTGTGCCTAATTTTTTATTTTTCCTTTTGTTGTTTTTTTGGTCATGTAATGTATGTTACTCTATGAATCCTATAAATATTGTATTTTGCCTATTTTGTTGTTTTCTAAGCATTCTACCGAAGTGTGAGTAACTCATGGACATGTGTAATTTTGTATGTATTGGTGTTGTGTTTATCAGTCTGGCATAGTATTTTTAAGAAGTTTATATTGTCTACGTTTTGGTTGAAGGGCCAACCCATCCCAACCTATGGTCCGCGTACGGCTAGGTTGGGTTGTTATTTTTAGAGTCCCTTTAGTTAAAGGGCCAGCGTTTCCTAATCCGTTTAACTCTCTAGCCCATTAGGGTTGGGTTGGTTTAGGGTAGGTCGGCTCATTTTGACAACTGCAGTCTCAACGGAACTTTTCATCAACTCAATTTTGTCATGAATAGTACCAAGGGTCTAGGAGCGACATGATGAATAGGAACTCGAGAGTCCCCAAACAAGTCACAAAGTACCAAAATTCACATCATAAACAGTTCGGAAGCGCATTCAAATTAAACACATAGTTCTAAGGGACGTGAAAGTAGGACTCACGCTATGGGGATATCTTAGGGAAAGGGATTAGTATGGATTCTGTCACGACTCAAGCCTAGGACCTAGATGTGACACGGTGCATGGGGAACCCAAAGGGACCCTAAACAAACCTCTTAACATATCATTAAACATCCTTGGTTTTGAAAGTAATAAAATACAATAAGAGATAGTAGATAGGGACAACTGGGCTGAGGGACAACTTCCATATCATAAACATCAAGAGTCAAAAGAGAGTCAAAGCTCAAAGCATAATACAAAACATGTTCAATAACACCTCTAAAACTTAGATACTTAGCGGGGGCTAACGCAAGCTATCAGGCTCACCCTCATAGTCAATACATACAAAAAACAAAGATAGTCTTTGAATATGCATGAGATCCCAAACATCGTTCTCAGAATGGAGGACTTACTAACAAGCTTGGGAGAAATGATACTAGCCACCTGGAGAAGGATGCTCAAGTGGGTCTCTAGTTCCTACATGGTGACATTATATAGGCATAGAGTATGCGTTAATACATTTGAATGCACTAAGTATGTAGGATGCAACACAACAAGAGATAAGTAACATAATCGAAATGCAAAAGCATAGGCAATGAGTAGCAAATAACAATATGGCATGTATGAATGATGCTTGAAGTAAAATCATGCTTATATAGAATATAATACATGTCTAAGAAGTGACCATTATTAGTGAATATCCAAGGCCTTCCACTCCCTTGGAGAGGCTAATGAGGTATGAACCCCTCAATCGATTGATGTGGTGCAAACCCCCCAACATGGTTAATGAGGTACAAACCCCCCAACAAGGTTATCAAGGTATAAATCCCTCAACATGGTTGCATGGGTCTACCACCTCCTGAGTGAGGCCATCGAGGTACAAACCCCTCAACAAGGTTACCTGGGCCTACAACCCCCCGAGTGAGGCATGGTCAATTCCCAAACCTATAGAGATAACATCATATATAAAGTCACAACTCATAAGACATGAATTAGACCTTCAATTCCTTAAGAAATCATAACCCGGACATTTTATCAAATATTTGGCGGGTGTGTAGTGGTAGTGTAAAACCATGCAATTCAAGAGTGGATTCATGCTAGAAAATTCAATAGAAAACCATCAATAGATACTTGGGAACACCCTAAAGGAATATACGTCAAAACCCTTCATAAAATCCCACAATAGATCTTAGATTCATAGCTCAAAACGTGCTAAGACAATAACAATTTCATAAAACACCAACATAGTGTGTAGTGAAATTCATAATAGAAATGACCCATGAGTAAATCAACTTTAAATCATGCAATTTTAGGTAAACGAGAGCTTGGGTATTATGGGTGATAGAAACCCACTTACCTTGACATTAGAGAATCCTTAAAGAAGATTGGAGATGGAGACTTGATGCTTGAATGAGAACCTTAAGATCCGGATGAGTTTTGAGTCTTGAAATTTGGTCGTGAAATGTTATCTAAGTTTTTGAGAGAGAACTTAGGAATGTATTGAATGATATGAGGGTGAAATAAGGCTAAGTATAGGTATTTTCATGCATAGTAGGACTTGGGCCCAAGACCCAAAAGCCTTGGACTGAAATAAAAATCACTGGCAATAAAATACACAGGTCCGCGATGCAGACTTGCTGAGGAGGTAAGATTTACATAGGTCCGTGACAGCTGCGCGTTGCGGCACCGTCATGATCAATTCATGAAATTGAAATTTTGGGAAATGAAATTGTGATTCATTTTCTCTAAAAGTAGGGTTAGACCCATTTCCCACTTAATTTGGCACCCTAAACAAGAATATGAAGTCAGATTTTTGATATCACGCATGGATTTTGAGATATATGGGAATTATGATTTCGGGAATTTTTGAGGCACATTTTTGGCACTTTTTGGTGTCGTTTCAATATCTACTCCTTGGGAACATTCATCCCCGAATGTCAAAGAGACATACATGGGAAGAGTAATCATGAAGAAATCATCCCCAACAAGAATCAATCAACAACATACTTAAAACACCATTTTCAAAATCTCAACATCAGTGTAAAATCACCATGAACTTTATTAATAAAAATATGAATGCATGCAAATGACTTAGGGGCTAGAACATGAGACATGAAATCACATAGAAGACTTAGAATTAGTACCTTAGGCTTGAGTAGGATGGAAAAGATAAGGGTATCACTTTTCATATCTGCTTTGGTCTCTCAAATAGCACTTTCGATTTGTTGGTTCCTCTAAAGGACCTTAACGAAAGCAACATCCGTGTTCCTCAACCCTTTCACTTGTCTATCCAAGATTTCTAGTGGAACCTTTTCATATGTCAAGTTGTCCAACTACCCCCATAACATCAAGAGGCACAATAGCATTGGGATCACCCATACATTTCTTCAACATAGACACATGGAAGACCGGATAAACCAATTCCATTTCACTAGGCAATTCTAACTCATAGGCCACCTTACCAATCCTTCCCATCACCCTATAAGGACCCACATATCTAAGGCTTAGCTTAACCTTATTACTAAAACAAACCACACCCTTCATGGGTGAAACCTTCAAATAAACCCAATCACAAACTTTAAATTCAAGATCCATTCTCCTTACATCGGATAGGACATTTGGCGACTTTGGGCCGTCTTCAACCTTTCTATAATCATTCTAACCTTCTCAGAGCCTCCATAACTAGATCTGGTTCCAATAAAGACACCTTGGCAACCTCAAACCACCCAACCAGTGATCTACAACATCTATCATAGAGGGCCTAAAAAGGAGTCATACCGATGCTAGAATGATAGCTATCGTTATAGGCAAACTCAATCAACGGATAATGATCATCCCAACTACCATTAATCTCTAATAAACAAGCCATAAGCATATCCTCTAGAGTTTGAATAGTTTTCTCGGCTTGGCCATCCATTTGAGGATGGAGGTCGTACTAAGTTTAACTCTTGTACCAAGACGCCGTTGGAAAGACTCCCAAAAGTGTGAAGTAAATTGAGCACCACGATCTGATATGATCGACAAAGTACCCCATAAAATCTCACCAATTCATTAGTGTACAATTTAGCATAATCTTCACCCCCATATACGGTCTTAACCGGTAGAAAGTGAGTCGATTTCGTCATCCTGTCAACCACAACCCAAATGAATCAAAACCCTTCCTAGTCTTGGGTAGCCTAACTATAAAATCCATATTAATTTCTTCCTGCTTCCAAGTAGGAATCTCTAAGTCTTGGGATAGGCCACCCGACTTTTGGTGTTCGGCTTTGACTTGTTTGCAACTATGACAACCAGAAATAAATACGACAATGTCCCCCTTCATGCCTCCCCACCGATACACCTCTCTCAAATCTCTATACATCTTAGTAGACCGGGGATGAATAGAATTTGATGAACCATGAGTCTCATCAAGGATCCTTTTCCTCAAACCATCAACACAAAGTACTGAAACGACCCCAAAAAGTGCCCAAAAACGTGTTTCGGAATGCCCAAAGTTTTTGTTTCCTTATATCTAAACCTGTTCGTTTTTTCAAAAATCTAACTTCATATTTGTGATCAGGGAGTCCAAATTAGGTGAAAAAGGGTCTAACCTCAATTTAAGAGAGAAAGAATAACAATTATAATTTTTTTAGTGACGATTTCCATTGAGCTGTTTGCGACGGCTCCACGACGCACCTTGAGCGTGCCTTAGTTCAAAATAGTCTCCACGTCTTCTCCGCGATGCGGAGATATGTATTTTCCTGGGAGTGATTTTCAAGTGTGTTCCGAATTATTCTAAGTATTAAGCCCAAGTTTCCCAAACATATTTTTACCCATACTTAGTCAAATCTTACCCTTATATCATTCTAAACATTTCCTAATGCTCCCCAAAACACTTAGCCATTTTCACTCCAAATTCCAAGACTAAAAACCCTCATCCAGATTTAAGGATTCTCGTCAAACTTCAATTCTCCATTGTCAACCTTCATTAAGAACTTCTCCAAAGCTAAGGTATGTGGTGTTGAACCATTGGATCCTTCCACCCATGGTCCCTAAACCTTATTTTACTTAATAATACATGAGTTAAAGTTAATTTTACATATGGGTCTTGTATATTGAGAATTTTACTGCACAATGATTTAAATTCATGAAAGTATGATTGTTTTAGCATGTTTTGAGCTTCAAATTTTTGACTTAATGTTCGATTTGATGAGGGCTTTTTATATGAATATCTTAGGGGTGTTGTAAGGTGTTGATTAAAGATATTATCACTTATTTTGCTGCATGATTTCATCTATAAATTGCATGCTCTTTTACCCCCATTAAACACCCTCAAGGTGTTTTATCAAATGTCCGGTTATGGTTTCTTGAGGAATTGAGGGTACATGGCATGAGATATGATATGATTGATGTTATGATGATGAAATGAGACTATGCATATGATATGTATGTTCCGTATAATGTATTGCATTAGATCATGCCCGATCCGAAGGGTATAGGAGCTCGGATAACCATGTGAGGGGTGTTGTACCTTGCCACTAGGGTGTCCAGGCGTGAATAACATCAACCATGTGAGGTATATTGTACCTTGCCACCAGGGTGTCCAGGTGTGAATGGTCAACCATGTGAGGAGTATTGTACCTCGCCACCAGGGTGTCAAAGTGTGAATGACATCAACCATGTGAGGGATGTTATACCTCACCATCAGGGTGTCTAGGTGTGAATGACATCTCCTAACCAAAGTTGGGATTATAGATTGGTCTCTTCTACACAGATGATACCTTATATGAGCATGAGTTACCTAAAGAACGTTTTACTTACGCATTGATCATACATGTCATATTACTATATCATGCCCATTGCCTATTGTTATGCATGTTGAGTATGAAACTTATCTCTTGTTGCATTGCATCCCACATACTTAGTACATTCAAACATAATAACACATACTCTTGCCTACATGATATAACCATATAGGAACCGGTGCCCAAGTTGATCATCCTCCTCCTCCACGTGGCTAGACAATGTTATTCCAAGCTTGTTGGTGAGTCTTCCATTTCGGGGATTTTGGTTTATATCTTTCTATTGTCTATGGATTGATACATTATCTTATGTTATATTTGACTATGAGGGTGAGCCCTGTTTCTTTGTCTTGGCCACGCTATATCTATGTATTTAGAGGTGTTTGTTGGACAAGTTGTGTGTACATGATATGAGCCATGACTCATTGTCTTATAATGTTGTCATTTATGCAAGCTTCCCTTAGCCCAATTGAGCTTGTCTTAGGATATATGTATTTTGTGTGCTTCAGCGGCCAAGGATGTAATGACAAGTTAAGAGGCTTGTTTGGGGTTCCTTCGGGATTCCCTATTTGCCGTGTCACGTCTATGACCTAGGCTTGGGTTGTGCCAAAGTTATTATCAGAGCATTAGGTTGATAGATCCTCGGAGTCCAACACATCGCGTCGAATAAAGTCCTGTTCATGGTTGTGAAGAGCGCCATGACTATGAATAGGAGGCTATAAGAAGTTTTAGAAAACATTTACCTTTTTCACGTCCTAAGTCATGCTATAGAGTTGTGATAAGTATTCCTCCCTAATGATTGTTCTTTTCTATGCAAGATCATTCCGAATACTAGAGGAAGACGAGCCCAAACTCCTGAGGAGAAACCTAACAATGGTGAGCTCCGGGATTCCATCATTATGCTTTCCCAAGTGGTGGCCAGTCAAGTTCAACAAGGGGCCCAATCACCTCATGCTATTACCCTGGGAGCTAGGGTAAGGGACTTCATGAGGATGAATCCTCCGATTTTCCATGGGTCAAAGGTGGATGAAGATCCACAAGAGTTTGTTGATGAAGTTTACAAAATCTTGTCCATCATGGGTGTGGGGACAAATGAGAAGACGGAGTTGGCGACGTACCAACTCAAGGGGTGTCCCAAATTTGGTTTGATCAATGTAAAGGTGAGAAGGGTAATGGCTTTATGGTGCTTTAGGAGGAATTCAAGTAGGCCTTCCTTAATCGGTTCTTCCTTCTTGAGTTTAGGGAAGCAAAGTTGGTTGAGTTTATGAACTTGAAACAAGGTGGTATGAGTGTGAGGGAGTACGACCTCAAATTTATTGAACTCTCAAAGTATGTTCCTTACTCGGTGGCCGATTCTAGGTCAAGGATGAATAAGTTTGTTATAGGGGTCTCCGATTTGGTAGGTGAAGAGTGCCGATCCACCTTACTTATTAGTGATATGGATTTATCATGGTTGATGACATATGCCAAGCAAATGGAGGAATAAAAGTTGAGAAAGAGGAGGGGCCAGGAGGCCAAGAGAGCTCGTTTTGAGGGTGGATTTCAAAAGGGTGCTAGATATCAACAAGGCCAAAGGCTTCCTCATGCTACTGATAGTGGGTTTGCCAATGATCTCCCTAGGCCTCAAGGTGTGGGTGCAATGGCTCCCAATGATGTGTTCCCTAAATATGGAAAGTATCATAGGGGCCTATGTTTGAGGGGTTCCAATGCATGCTTCGATTGTGGGGAGCTTAGTCAAAAGAGGATAGATTATCCGAAAAACCGTGGCAAGGTTCGGGGTGCAAATACGGTCTCATTGGGTAGAGGTGGTCCTCAAGGTGGTGCCCCAAGGCAAAATCGATTCTATGCTCTACATGGGAGGCAAGGAAATGGTGAAGTCCCTGATATTGTTACCGGTTTGTTGAAAATCTTTGAACTTGATGTATATGCTTTGATTGATCCGGGTGCCACCCTTTCCTTTGTTACCCCCTTTGTTGCTAAAAAGTTCCATGTTGAGTCGGAGTTGTTGCATGAGTTATATGAGGTGTCTACTCCTATTGGTGCATCTATTGTGGCTACGAGGGTGTATAGAAATTTTTCGATTTGCATATTGCATAAAATCCTACCTTGCAATCTTGTTGAATTAGATATAGTTGATTTTGATGTTATTCTTGGGATGGATTGGTTGCATGTATACTATGCTTCTATTGATTGTAGAACCCGTAGGGTCAAGTTTCAATTTCCAAATGAACCCATCCTTTAGTAGAAAAGTCATGATGTGGTAGTAAGCGGTAGATTCATCTCATGCATTAAAGCCTATAGGTTGATTCCAAGGGGTGTTTGCATCATCTTGTGAGAGTCAATGTATGGAGTCCAAAGTCCCTTCCATTGAGTCAGTTCCGGTTGTGAATGCGTTTCTTGTTGTCTTCCCAAATGACCTTCCTGGTGTCCCTCCCGAAAGAAAGATAGATTTTGGTATAGATCTCCTTCTCGACACCTAATCTATCTCTATTCCCCCTTACCGTATGGCCCCGGCGGAGTTGAAGTAGCTAAAAGAGTAATTGAAAGATTTGTTAGAGAAGGGATTTATTAGACCTAGCCAATCCCCTTGGGGTGCACTGGTGTTGTTTGTAAAGAAGAAAGATGGGTCACTTAGGATGTGCATTGACTACCGATAACTGAATAGGGTCACTATAAAGAATAGATATCCTCTTCCAAGGATTGATGACTTGTTTGAACAATTGCAAGGGGCTAGCTTTTTCTCTAAGATTAATCTTGGTCCGGGTACCATCAGGTGAGGGTGAGGGAGTGTGATATTCCCAAGACGGCCTTCTGGATTAGATATGGGCACTATGAATTCGTGGTGATGTCCTTTGGGTTGACTAATGCACCAGCCATCTTCATGGACCTAATGAATAGGGTCTTCAAGCCCTACCTTGATTCCTTTGTTGTGGTCTTCATTGATGATATTTTGATCTATTCACATAGTAGGGAGGAGCATATGGGTCATTTGAGGGTTGTGTTGCAAAGGTTGAGGGAGGAGAGATTGTATGCTAAATATGACAAGTGTGAATTTTGGTTGAAGGAGGTTGCATTCTTGGGTCATGTGGTGTCAGGGGATGGTATAAAGTTGGATCCTAAGAAAACCGATGTGATTAAGAATTTGCCTAGACCATTGACCCCGTCGGATATTAGGAGTTTCTTGGGCCTTGCGGGTTACTTTAGAAGGTTTGTGAATGAGTTCTCCTTCATTGCTTCTCCTATGACAAAATTAACTCAAAAGAAGGTTAAGTTTGTATGGACTAAGGAATGAGAGAAAATCTTCCAACCATTAAAGGATAGACTTGTGTCCGCTCCTATATTGTCACTAATGGATGGGCTTGAGGATTTTGTGGTGTATTGTGATGCATCTAGAGTTGGTTTGGGTTGTGTGCTAATGCAAAATTGTAAGGTTATAGCCTGTGCTTGTAGGCAACTCAAAGTACATGAAAAGAGCTATCCTACCTATGATCTTTAATTAGCCACCGTGGTGTTTGCATTTATGATTTGGCATCACTTTTTATATGGGATGGATGATGATGTCTTCACTGATCATAAGAGCCTTCAATAATATCTTCACTCAAAAAGACCTCAACTTGAGACAAAAAGGTGGCTAGAACTCCTTAAGGACTATGATATGAGTGTGCATTACCATCCGGGTAAGGCAAATATTATGGCAGATGCTTTGTGTCGGGTGTCTATGGGTAGCCTAGCTCATGTGGATGGTGGTGATAGGTAAATGGCTAGTGAGATGCATAGGTTGGCTAGATTGGGGGTGAGGTCGGAAGATGTGGGTGGTAGTTTTGTTGTTGTTGATGGTTCTAAATCTTCATTGGTTGATGAGGTGATAGCTAAACAAGATCTAGACTCCTCCTTGCTTGAGTTGAAGTCCTTTGTGAAAGAGGGCAAGGTAGAGGATTTCTCCCTAGGGGTGATGGGGCCCTTAGATACGAAGGTAGGTTGTGTGTGCCATGTGTTGATGGTTTGAGGGAGAGAATTCTTGATGAAGCCCATAATTCCTCTTATTCTATCAACCTCGATTCCACTAAAATGTATAGAGTCTTGAGGGATGTGTATTGGTGGGGAGGCATGAAGAGAGATATTGCCAAATTTGTTTCCGGTTGCCATAGTTTTCAACAAGTCAAAGCCGAACATCAAAGGTGGGGTGGCCTAACCCAAGAAATAGAGTTTCCTACTTGAAAGTGGGAGGTGATTAACATGGACTTTGTGATTGGGTTACCCAAGACTAGGAAAGGTTTTGATTCCATATAGTTGGTGGCTGATAGGATGACAAAATCTGCTCACTTTCTACCTGTCAAGACTACATATAGGGCTGAGGAATATGCAAGGTTGTACATCCATGAGTTGGTGAGGTTGCCTGGGGTTCCCTTACCCATTATATCGGATCATGTTGCACATTTTACTTCATACTTTTGGAGATCTTTTCAAAGGAATGTTGGTACCAAAGTTCACACCTTAGTACGGCCTTCTACCCTCAAACGAATGGTTAAGCCGAAAGGACAATTCAAACACTTGAAGATATGCTTAGGGAATGTATCTTGGAGCATCAAGGTAGTTGGGATGACCATCTCCTATTGATGGACTGTGCCTACTACAATAGCTATCACTCTAGCAGCGGTATGGCTCCTTTTGAGGCTCTTTATGGGAGACATTGTAGATCACCGGTGGGTTGGTTTGAGGTTGGAGAGGTGGCTTTTTTAAATGTCGGATCTAGTTATGGATGCTCTTGAGAAGGTCAAGATGATTAGGGAATGGTTGAGGACAACCCAAAGTCGTCAAAAATCCTATTCCTGTGTAGAAGAAAAGACCTAGAATTCCAAGTGGGTGATTGGATTTATTTGAAGGTTTCTCCAATGAAAGGTGCAGTCCGTTTTGGTAAAAAAGCGAAATTGAGTCCAAAGTATGTTATTCCTTATTAGGTTATAAAGAGGGTTGGCAAGGTAGCTTATGAACTGCAGTTGCCTAGTGAAATGAATTTGGTTCAACCGGTGTTCCATGTCTCTATGGTGAGAAAATGTGTTGGTGATCCTAATGCCATTGTAACTCTTGATGATATGGGTGTTGTTGAGGATAACTTAACCTATGAGGATGTTTCGGTTTAGATCTTGGATAAGCAAGTACAGAGATTGAGGAACAAAGAGGTAGCATCCGTTAAGTTCCTTTGGAGGAACCAACAAGTTAAAAGTGCTACTTGGGAAGTCGAAGCAGACATAAAAAAGCAGTATCCTTATCTCTTCCACTCCACTCAATCCTAAGGTACTAATCCTAAGTTCCATATGTGACTCCAAGTCTTACATTTCAACCCCCATGTCATTCATATGCAGTCATGTTTTCGTTGGCAAACTTATGGTGATTTTACACTTATTTTGAGATTTTGAAAATGGTGTTTAACATGAATTCTTGTTGAGGCTGATTTGTTCATGATCACTCTTGTCTTGTAGTCTCTGTTACATTCGAGGATGAATGTTCCCAAGGGGGAGATATTGAAATGACCCCAAAAAGTGCCAAAAAACGTGCTTCGAAATGCTTGAAATTTTGATTTCATTATATCTTAAAATTTGCTCGTTATTTCGAAAATCTGACTTCATATTTGTGATCAGGGGGTCCAAATTAGGTGAAAAGGGTCTAACCTCAATTTAAGAGCAAAAGAATAGCAATTATAATTTTTTTAGTGATGATTTCCAATGAGCAGTTCGTGACGGCTCCGCAACGCGCCTTGGGCGCACCTTAGTTCAAATCCTCTCTGTGATGCAGAGACGTGTATTTTCCTGGCAATGATTTTCAAGTATGTTCCAAATTATTCCCAAATGTGTTTTTACCCATACTTACTCAAATTTCACCCTTATATCATTCTAAATATTTCCTAATTGTCCCCAAAACACTTAGCCACATTTTCACTCCAAATTCCAAGACTCAAAACCCTCATCTAGATTTAAGGATTCTCTTCAAGCTTCATGTCTCCATTGTCAACCTTCACCAAGAACTTCTCCAAAGCTAAGGTATGTGGTGTTGAACCATTGGGTCCTACCACTCATGGTGCCTAAACCCTCTTTTTACCTAATAATGTATGATTAAAAGTTGATTTTACATGTGGGTCTTGTAGAAGCAGTGATTTTAGTTCATGAAAGTATGATTGTTTTAGCATGTTTGAGACTTAACATCTTAAACCTAATGTTGGATTTGATGAGAGGTTTTTATATGAATGTCTTGGGGGTATTACAAGGTGTTGATTAAAGGTTCTATTACTGATTTTGCTACATGATTTCATCCCTAAATTGCATTCTCTTTTACTCTCATTGCACACACCCAAGGTGTTTGATAAAATGTTCGGTTATGGTTTCTTGAGGAATTGAGGGTCTAAAGAATGAGATATGATATGATTTATGTTATGATAATGAAATAAGCCTATGTATATGATATGTATGATCTATATAATGTGTTGCATTAGACCATTCCCGAACCGGGGGGTATAGGAGCTCGGATAACCATGTGAGGTTTGTTGTACGTTGCCACCAGGGTGTCCAAGTGTGAATGGCATCAACCATGTGAGGGGTGTTGTACTTTGCCACCAGGGTGTCCAGGTGTGAATGGCATCAACCATGTGAGGGGTGTTGTACCTCTCCACCAAGGTGTCCAGGTTTGAATGGCATCAACCATGTGAGGGGTGTAGTACGTCGCCGTCAGGGTGCCCAGTTGTGAATGGCATCTCCCAACCAATGTTCGGATTCTAGCTCGGTCTCTTCTACACATATGATACCTTTTATGAGCATGAGTTACCTAAAGAACGTTTTACTTATGCATTGATCATACATGTCATATTACTATATCATGCATATTGCCTATTGTTATGCATGTTGAGTATGAAGCTTATCTCTTGTTGCATTGCATCCCACATACTTAGTACATTCAAACGTACTAATGCATACTCTTACCTACATGACATCATCATATAGGAACCGGTGCCCAAGTTGATCAGCCTCCTCCTCCACATGGCTAGACAATGTTATTCCAAGCTTGTTGGTGAGTCTTCCATTTCAAGGACTTTGGTTTATGTCTTCCTATTATCTATGGATTGAGACATTATCTTATGTTATATTTGACTATGAAGATGAGCCCTGTTTCTTTTTCTTGGCCCCCGCTCTATCTATGTATTTAGAGGTGTTTGTTGGACAAGTTGTGTGTACATGATATGAGCCATGACTCCTTGTCTTGCAATGTTGTCATTTATGCAAGCTTCCCTTAGCCCCATTACGCTTGTTTTAGTATATATGTCTTTTGTGTGCTTCCGCGACCAAGGATGTGTAATGACAAGTTAAGAGGCTTTTTTGGGGTTCATTCGAGATTCCCCATTCTCCGTGTCACGTCTAGGCCCTAGGCTTGGGTTGTGACAGGCACACACAACCTACCTTGGTACATAAGGGCACCATCTCCCCCTTAGGAGAAAACCTACACCTTACCATCTTTTACCAATGCCTTCAATTCCAAACAAAGCGGGTTCAAGATCTTGCTTAGCTTTCACCTCCTCAATCAATGAAGATTTAGAACCATAAAACAACAACACCCCCATTATCAAGCTTATCCAACCTAAGCCCCCCAATCTACCCAACCGGTGGACCTCCCTACCCACCCCTTTGCCACTATCATCAACATGAGCTAGGCTACCCATAAACACTATCACGACCCAATCCTAGGGCCTAGACATGATACGGCATAAGGGGAAACCCGAAAGGACCCCAAGCAAGCCTCGTAAAGCATTATTACACATCCTTGGTCGCGGAACTAATAAATCAAGCATCAAAGATAAAAGAATAGGGAAACTGAGGCAAAGGAAAAATCATGCACTATATCATCATAGTCAAGAGACAAGAGTCAAGTGCATATCATAGATACATAACCTGTCCAACAAGCACCTCAAAATAAATAGATAAGAGCGAGGGCCAAGACAATGCAACCGGCCTCACCCTCATAGTCAAATTAGGCAATAAAGAAGAACGTCTCAATACATAATAGGAGAAACATAGACTAAGGTCCCCGAAGTGGAGGACTCACCAACTAGCTTGAATATCGCCGAACTAGCCACGTGGAGGAGGAGGATCAACTCGGACTCCGATTCCTACATGGTGACATCATGTAGGCATAGAGTATGTGTTAGTATGTATGAATGTACTAAGTATGTATGATTCAATGCAAGCAAGAATTAAGCATCACAAAATGCATGACAATAGGCAATAGGCATAATATAACAGTATGGCATGTATGATCAATGCATAAGTAAACTATGCTTAAGTAACTCATGCTCATATAGGATATCATATATGTAGAAGAGACCAAGCTAGATTTCAAAATGCACAACCCTTTGAAAGGTTAGTGATGATGTCGCCCCAGCACTTGGGTGGATGAGTACTAATCCTCATCTAGGTTAGTGATAATGTCACCCCTTCGCCATGGTGGAGAAGTACAAACCCTTACCTAGTTGATGAGTATAAACCCCCTTCTAGTTTAGTGATGATGCCACCCCATAACCAAGTGGAGAAGTACAAACCCTTTCCTAGGTTGATGAGTACGAACCCCCATCTAGGTTTTCTGGGTTCTTAGTCCCCCTGAATTGGGCATGGTCTTATACAACACTTTACATAGAATTTATCATATATATAAGCTCAGTTCAGCATCATATAGTCATTCATATCATATATTATGCTTTGGACCTTCAACTCCTCAAGAAACAACATCTGAACATTTTATCAAACATTTTGAGGGCGTGTAATGCTAGTACAAAACCATGAAATATAGAGATGTAATCATGCAAGAAAATCAATTGTAAAATCATCAATCAACACCTTACAACAGCCTCAAGCAATATACATCAAAACCCCTTCTTCAATCTTACAGTAGATCAAAGATTTATAGTTCAAAACATAGCAAAACAGTCACAACTTTACATAGCTTTAACATAATGTGCAATGAATTTCATAATGATCAAGACCCATTTGTCAATCAACTTTAAGTCGTGAAATTTGAATAAAAGGAGGCTTGGGTATCATGGGTGAAAGGAACCCATTAAAGAAACCCACATACCTTAGCTTAGAGATGACAAGATCAAAATCTATCATGTCTAGTTCAACAAAATCACAAGGCAACAACTTATGCAAAATGCAAATAGGACAACTCCTATAATCTTTCCTAGCAACAATAGAGGCACCAATAGGAGTAGATACTTCATATAACTCATGCAACAACTCAAGGACAACATGGAACTTTTTAGCAACAAAAAGGGTAACAAAGGAAAGAGTGGCACCCAAATCATTAAAAGTATACACATCAAAGTCAAAGATTTTCAATATACCAGTAACAACAATGAGGACCTCACCAACCCCTTTCCTCTCATGTAGAGCATAAAATCTATTGTGCCTTGGGGTACCACCTTGAGGACCAGCTCTCCCCAATGGGACCGCATTAGCACCTTGGACCTTGCCGTGATTTCTTAGACAAAGTACCTTCTTTTACCCAAGCTCTCCACAACCAAAGCATGCATTAGAATCTTTCAAACATGGGCCTTTATTGCCCTTCCCACATGTAGGACACACATCAATGGGAGCCACAACACACACACCTTGAGGCCTAGGGAGGTCATTGGGGAACCCCCTATTAGTAGCAAGGTGAGACCCTTGGCCTTGATGGAACCGGTCACCCCTTTGAAACTTACCCCCAAGACAAGCCCTTTGTCCTTGTGCCCCCTTCTCTTTCTCAATTTCTCCTCCTCCATTTGCTTAGCATAGGTCATCAACTGAGACAAGTGCATATCACTACTTAGCATGGCAGACTAGAATTCTTCCCTTTCCAAGTCGGAGACCCCATCACAAACTTGTTCATCCTAGATCTAAGATCGTCCACCAAATGAGGAGCATACTTTGAAAGATGATTAAACTTGAGGGCATACTCCCTCACACTCATAGCACCTTGCTTCAAGTTCATAAACTCCACCAACTTAGCTACCCTAAGCTCAAGAGGGAAAACTAGTTAAGAAAAGCCAATTTAAACTCCTTCCAAAGTACCACATTACCAACCCCCTTCTCACCCTTCTATTGATCATACCATATTTGAGCAACCCCTTCGATTCGGTACGCCGCCAACTCTGCATTTTCATTTGGCCCAACACCC
>JAPFFP010047231.1:0-10484 GCA_026153255.1 Solanum medicagineum | reverse complement strand
TAAAAAAGTACGATAAATAAAGGACTGAAAAAAAGAAACCATAAATAATAAAAAAAAATTAAACATCATAAATAACTGATTCCTTAATAGCCACATTAAATGGATAGATCTTAAATAATATTGTCTTGTAATATTTTTGAGATAATACTGTGTTAAGAGCATATCGATCTTTTGTGTACTTTTTCCATTAAAATGAATGACCTACTTTGATTTTATATTAAGTTTACGAAAATAAAGAAGACTTTTTAATCATGTGTTCTAAATTAAAATTATGTCATTTAACAACATCCCTTCAGTTCTTATGGTCTTAAACATGTATGTGGAAAACTAAAATTAAAATATCGCCAAAAAAGGAAAGAAGACACTCTTTTTGAAACAGATTAAAATATAAAACAGGTCCTTTTTATTGAAAGAATAAATGACATACTATTTTATCACTTAGCAGTGATTAATCAATATGTGGTCTCACCTTAATTTAATACACAAGCTTTAACACTAGTTTAATCACAATTTTACTTAATGATTAAATTAGAGTTAATATCTATGAATGGACAATGTAGAAAAGAATTCCACTAACGTAAATTGAAAATATATGTAATTTGATACCCTTAAATGATCCTTTACCATGGATCACATTACTATGTGTCACGATTTATTCAATATTGTTAGAGAAACGACAAATCTACTGTTTGATATTTCTCCTGGTAACCTAAATCCAGTGGGGTTCTTTGGTTTATGCGAATATTTAACAAGTAAACTTTAGTTTTCTCCTATTCACAGTGGTTAGTACACCTTCTTTATGGATATATTGTTGGTGGTTGCGATTTAATTGTAACCAATTTGTTCATATATCAAGTTAAATGAGTTCCCATTGTTTAGCCGGAAAACAGAAGGAAGAAATATCATTTTATCATTTGTATAGAGGGCTTGCACAGTCTGGTAAATTGAAATGGAAGAAGCAAAACTAGCAAATGAATATCAAGTTTTCAATCAGTTGCATTGTCTATGTCAACAACCACGTAGAGGAGGTAATTGTTTATGTTTGAAAGAGTAAGACGCAAAGAATTAAGAAAGTGCTTCTTCTACTCAACATGTATCTTTTCTTTATATTCCTTGTTGATTGTATGTGATTTAGATTTCAGATCTCTCACAAGTCATAATGAGAAAAAAGAGTCCTCGATTCTCACGCAAAGAATTAAAGAAAGTGCTTGTTCTATTCAACATGTATCTTTTCTTTATATTCCTTGTTGATTGTATGTGATTCAGATTTCAGATCTCTCACAGGTCATAATGAGAAAAAGGAGTCCTCGATTCTTACTCTCATATAAAATATAAAAAATCAACTAAGCTGAGCAAAAAGGATTTCCCATGAAAGGGAGAAATTTATTTTTTTTCCTAAATTAAACTTGAGACTATTGAGTCATAAATAAGTTAAAGCGACTGCATTTTTGATTCGGAAATTCCTCTTCTAAAATCTGCATGGGTTAGTCCGCCAAGTTGGTTCATACTCTTGAAGAACTTTGCCTGAGTTGAAAAATTAGTCAGCTAAATTCTAAATTTATTACTCCGTCAAGTTCTCATGCTCATGTTAAACTTGGCTTGAGTCAAAAAATGAGTCTCCTTAACCTCACTTTTGACCTGTTCAAGGTTGCATGAACAAGGGGTGCTCTAATCCATGAAAGGAAGCCTTTTAAATTCGTTTTGAATTCTAATTTAGAATTCTTTTATATCCAATTATTTTGCCTCAAACAAAATGCTGTAGATATATCGCCTCAAAGATCTAAAAAATTGTCAGTTAAATTGGTCTAATTACATAATTAGGTTAGGGGATATTTTGACATTGAGGGGATGGATTTAGTGTGAATATCTACTGATTTATAAGCACTCGCACTACACACATTTATTAAACGACATCCATTCCATAAAGAATCATGCTTAACAAAAACAAGTCTACGGACTGTGCTCCTCACTTCTTATTTGGAGTTTCATTTCATGTCATCCACATCATATGAATGATTATGATAGCAAAAGCCGCGAGTTTCTCTTTTTTAGGTGTGTCTCCGACTATGGGCAAAGACATGCAAGGGGTTGATAAAACTTTTGCCCTTATTTTTTGTTGATCTTTAATTTGTCCTTCATATTTTCGTATCATAATATTTGACAAGTTTTGCAAATGAACATCTCATTTTAAGGGTGTATGTTAAGGACCAACCCGCTTTAAGGACAATGTGCAATTTTAAGTAGGTCGTCTATGCCATCACACCATGGGTATTTAAATGGGCAATAACACGAGAGCATAAACTCAACTCAAAAACCACTCAATCATAAACGTTTAACCTACAATGTCACTCAACCTACCTCAAATCTAGAAAAAAATTAATATAATAAGAAAATAGGAAAAGATTGGTGTTATAATAAAGCATGATGAATAAGGGACCAAAAAAAAGAAACCATAAATAAATAAAAAATTAAACATCATAATTAACTGATTCCTTAATAACCACATTAAATGGATAGATAAGAATATTAAATTATGATTAAAAAATAAAAAATATTAGTTATTGTATATTCTTATAATCGAAGACTTACTTGTGTAAATAAAATGCAGTATGCACATATATTGTTAATTAAGAACCTAAATAGCATTGTCTTGTAATTTTGTGAGATAATAACTTGTTATGAGCATATCGATCTTTTGTATACTTCTTCCTTTTAAAAAAGATTTAGTTTGATTTTATATTGAGTTTACGAAAAAAAGAAAACTTTTTAATCTTGTAGTTCTAAATTAAAATTATATCATTTATCAACATGCCTTCAATTCTTGTGGTCTTAAACATGTATATGGAAAACTAAAATTAAAATATTATCAAAAAAAGAAAAATCACCCTTTTTGGAACAAACTAAAATAGAAAATAGGTCCTTTTTATTGAAAGGATAAATGGAATACTATTTTGTCATTTAACAGTGATTAATCAATATGTGGTCTCACTTTAATTTAATCACACGAGCATGATAAACTAATTTAATCACAACTATACTTAATAATTAAGTTAGAGTTTAATATCTATGAATGGATAATGTAGAAAAGAATTTCACTAACATAAAATTGAAAATACATGTAATCTGATACCCTTAAACAAATCTTTTACCATGGATCACATTCTTAAGAACGTGTCTCAATTTTGTCAATATTGTTGGAGAAAGGACAAATATAATGTCCGACTTTTCTCCTTTTCACCTAATTCCAGTGGTGTTCTTTGGTTTATGCGAATCTTTAACAAGCAAACTTTAGTTTTCTCCTATTCACCTTGGTTAGTGCACTTTCTTTATGGATTGTTGTCGGTTGTGATTTAATTGTAACCAATTGGTTCATATATCATGTTAAATGAGTTGCCATTGTTTAGCTGGAAAACAGAAGGATGAAATAACATTTCATGATTTGTATAGAGGGCTTGCACAGTCTGGTTCATTGAAAGGGAAGAAGCAAAACTAGCAAATGAAATATTAATTTTTTAATCAGTTGTATTGTCTATGTCAACAACCACTTAGAGGAGCCAATTGTTTATGTTTGAAAGAGTAGGACACAAAGAATTGAAGAAACTGTTTCTTCTACTCAACAGGTATTTTTTTCTTTAAATTCCTTGTTGATTGTATGTGATTCAGTTTTAGATCTCTCACAAGTCACAGTGAGAAAAGGAGTCCTCAATTCTCACGCTCTTATAAAATATAAAAAATCAACTAAGCTGAGCAAAAAAGGTTTTTCATGAAAGGGAGAAATTTATTGTTTTTCCTAAATTAGAGTTGAGACTACTTTGTCATAAACAAGTTAAAGCGACTGCATTTTTGATTTGGAAATTCCAAATAAAAAATCTACATTGGTTACTCCGCCAAGTTGGTTCATTCTCTTGAAGAACTTTCGCTGAGTTGAAAATTGAGTCACGTAAATTCTACATTTATTACTCCGTCAAGTTCTTATGCTTATGTTAGAACTTGGCTTGGGTCAAAAAAATGAGTCTAGTTAACCTCACTTTTGACCTGTTCATGGTTGCACAAAACATAAAAGGGGGTCTTTTCAATTCGTTGTGAATTCTAATTTGGAATTCTTTTGTATCCAGTTATTTTGCCTCAAACAAGATATGGAACGGATGGAATTGGTATTGGCCAGTTTCCATCAAATAGAAAAGAAACCAACATATAACAACATAGAAAGTAAAAGTCTCTAAAGGCCAACATATACATAGTCTCAACTCTCAACTCTCAAATACATAGGTAGAATGAAAATTGGTATAGACCCAAACTAAGGGTTCACTGTAAAAGCATTAGTCTCGAACGCCTGAAAACTAACTACAAGCCGATAAAGGAGCACCTGTCGCTACATGGTTAAATCATGCAGGCAAAATATGCATTAGTACTTTTAGAATGTACTAAGTTTGTGAGATACATTGCAATCATGAATTTGTAATGTCATTATTCATAAGTAAAAACATATATATTTAGGAACGTAAAGGTAACATAAACATGAGCTTAAGCATGCACAAGGGATAACCCTCAATATGAACATGAGTCATGCATAAATAGAACACTGTCATGGAACCAAGACAAAGATCATAAAGCTTGTGGGAATGGACCTTAACCGACATATAAGACCATGTGAGCTATTACATAAAATCAACCATAACTCCCAACGTTGGCACGAGGAGATCACTTTCCGGGTGGAACTCCATCACTTCATATACATTATCATATAACATATTTAGCCTATGTGGATCCACTGGACTAGCCTCCAAGGGCTCCTATGGTGGAACATAATTAATGGGGCAAAGCTAAGGGTTGCATCTAGGGTTCTCTTATCGAACCCCACCACAATGCCTCATTTGGTGCTAAGTCATTTGATGTCACTCAACCCGGCTACTCAAAGGAAGTAGGGGTGATCGTCATTAGCATATTACCCAACTTTAGAGGTCAAGGTCGAATCCCCTAGGAAAGCATGTGTCGACGAATGTGTAGAGCAAGGACCTAAGGCTACTAGATTTTGACTCAATAGGTGAGTACCAAGCAAGAATTCTAATTAAATTGAGAGGAAACTAAGCTAACAATTATTCCTAAGAATGATTAGGTAATGATTAATCAAGCAAGGGAGTAAGAATCTGGGATATGAGAATCAATCAAAACTCAATTGATCCATCATACTTAGCATCAAAGTGACCCCATGGATAGGCCAGGTTGCTTGTAATCACCCCAGTTAGGGGAATGATGTTCCGCAAGAGCCAACTACGGCCTCTCATGCAAGATTCTCAAAGACACGCTTGGATTGAGCACCAAAAAGTAAAACTCCCAAGACCTTAACCGTTGAGTCCCTTTTGAGGCTCTCAGCTTATAAATCCATGACTATCATGCAATCTTCCCCTTCAACTATAGCCACTAGAGTAATAACTGAAGAACTAAGCTAGAAGGACATACCTCAAATCTATGTTATACAAGAAGATATGAAAGAACTCACAAATCAATTCAAGCAATTGGAGCAATTTTGGAGAAACTCTCTTGATTTTGCAAGTAAATCATCAACTAAACATGCAAGGAAGAGCAATAATCAAGACCCATATATAAATCAGCAATCAAGCTTCAACTAAATCTACAAATTTAGCATTCAAGAACAAGGAAAGAAAGAGCGAGTGAAAGATAAATACAAGTGATGCCCACAATCTTCAATCCACTCAAGAATTTGTAAAACACTTGCTCTAAATCATCACCCTAAACTAAAATCTACAATAAGGTGTGTTCTTCTTCTTCAAGAATGTATTTGTCAATATATGTGAATAAATCTCTGAAGAATGACGGTTACGAGTGCGTGTATATGTGATTTTGGAATTGAAAATGGTGCAATTCCAAAACTGTCCGACACTAGTCACTACAACATTCCACGATTGCGTAAGTTGTGTCTCCTTAAGCTTGCCTTCGCGCTTCTCTGCATGTTACGACTCCATGGTCGCGGGCTTGAAGGTCGTGTTCGCGGAGTGTGTCTGTTGCTAGGTACAATTTTGTGCATTACAGCTCCTTTTGGATCCAATTCAGTTTCATTTTTCAATTTTCCTTAGAAAAGCCAAATCAAAACCATAAGTACATGTAACATACATTATTCAAAGCGCAATTAGCCTCAAGTTATTGAGTTGACAATGCTAAATCATAAGAATAGAGCAAGAAATAAGTGCAAGTCATGCACTCATCATCATCCCACAAAATTCTTAAACATAACTTACATAAGTTATGACACTTAGAATCATAAATAACAATCTTAGGAGTAGCTCGAACATAAAGAACCACCAGATGAGAATTGTTATTTCATCTTGGGGACCTTCTTAGGCACTTCTTTTGCCCAAAATAATAATGATTGTTATAAAATGAAGCTAAAGTAATATATGAAATAAGAAAGTTGAAACAACAAAAAAATTTTGTTATTTCTTCCAAATATATTCAAATGTCTCTCAGTATATACTTGGGGTGGCAATAGGATGAGTTGGGTTAAATTTGAGCGAGTTATAATGGGTCAAGATAACAAATGGGTCAAGGCCCAACGCAGTCCAAATTTGCTTAGGTCAAAAAGGGTTGAGTAATGGATTATAGAACGGGTCAAAAGCCAACCCGACCCAAATTTTATTAAGTTTTACTTATTTTATTTATTTTTTTTCAATATTTTAGTACTTAGTTAAATTGTATTTTTCTTTATTATGCCTATATAAAACATATCAAATTAACAAAAAGTGTTTTGAAAATATTTTGACAAAATCTCTCGAGTCAATTCGGGTTGCATATCAACCCAATTTTAAATGGGTTGAAATGAGTTGAGATAATAAATGGACGGGTTGTTAACCCGCTCAAACTTCAACGGGTTAGACGAATTGAAATAGTTGGATTTAATTTTGGCACCCTAATATATACAATATGATATTCAATAATATCACTATTTGTAAAATTATATTAAAGGATACAAGTAGTTGTCAGCAACATAATATATTATTACTCAGTGGAGATTTATGGAATATGTGGTGAAGATGTGAGTTATAAACATTTATTTCCAGAATAGTGGAGCGAAAATTCTAACTATACAAAATAAACACATATTATCATTAACATAGCTATAATATTATTTTTCACCAACATAGTAATAGAATTTTTACAAAACACAACACAAAAAAAAAAAAGTCGAAATATAAAAATGCAGTGCATGTTTTTTGCACTTAAAGAATCTAATCCCTTAATCCTCCACAATAGTTATTTGATTTACACATATAATGCAAATCTTAGTGAATGATTAATTAATAATTTTTCTCTCATAAACTACGAAAGGAGTATTAAACTTTTTGGATTTTAAGTATTTTATATTTTTAAAATTGTTGACTTGTAGTATAATTCGTGAATAGTGATATTGTTTTTCTAATGATTTAGTAATATTTGTAATCATATAAAATTATCAAATATAAATTTTAAAATGATTCAAATTATATTAAATTCATGAATATATTAGTCCAAACAAATATTTTGAATTAATATAATTGGATTAATTATTTATATCTAATAAATACAAATTTAATTGATTTGGGCTACAATGGGTGAGCCAATTTGAAAAGCCCAATATCACTTCATCTTTGAGGCCCATCTTGATGGCACATGTCAAATGACGTTGCTTACCAAGTTAAACAAAGAAGCCAAAGGGATCACGTTATATGTCAAAATGACAAGCTCACTTTATTAAGGCTTAATATGTCATGTCACTTAAATTTGATAGGCTCAAGAAAAGTCTTTCCTATTATAATTCCTTTACTATACACCTATAAATATGGGTTTCATAATTCAAAAAGAGAACATCAAGAATTCTAACAAAGCTAGAGAGAGCTCATAGATGCCGCAAATTTTTTTACAAGTTCAAGAATTCAAACAGTCAAACATTCAAGTTCAAGAATAAACTTAAAAGCCCTAGAATTCAAGATCAAGCTCAAGCAAAAATCAAAATTCAAGATTAAGTTCAATTACAAATTCAACATTCAAGATCAAGCTCAAAAGCCGTTGAATTTATATTTGAAAAGGCGAGTAAAATGATTTAAAGAGATTGTAACACTCAAATATTGAAATAAATACTATAATTATTGTGATATTTTCGTTCTTGATTATTATTTTTTTGACGCGAATTTTATTAACGAGACAATCTCTACCTCTCATTTCAACTTTTCAAGCATCAAAGAATATTCAAATGGCTCACAAAAAGATCAACTTCGAATCAACTTTCTCTAAGACTGTTGACTCCAACTTTTGCTTTGCTAAAATAGAAGAAATTCTTTTTTTTTTTTAAAAAAAAATTTAAATTGAGGTTGGGGGAAGGAGGGAAAATGGGGAGGAGGATTACAATGTGGGAATCAAACCCTCACCAACAAGGTGAGAGTTCAGGTAGTCAACCAACTGTGCTACTAAGATTTCCAATAGAAGAAATTCTTGGTGTTACTTTTGGAAGTTTTGGAGTTGTTATGAGGAGCAAGCCCACCATGCTTGGACAACAAACACTTCAAGTATCATCCACATAAATTCCTATGTTTGGATCTTTAACTCCTAAAGGAGTAAGATCCTTCATGAATTCTTTGAATGGAGGAAGTAGTATTACCAAAAGGATTGAAATGAGTTTAGATTCGTCTGAACTTCCTTACACTAAGAACTCCACTGCAAAGGAAGACTCACGTGATGAGCGCCCTTTGAAGGTTGACTTGCATAAAAACTCATGTTACTCTCTGATATCACCAATAGTCATGCGCTTATGGCAACTGATGCTTCATCTATCGAGAAGTAACTTACAAATTTGGCAAAGATGATTGAAGGATTGATCAAGCAAGTGCAAAATCAAGAATCTTGCATCGACAAGTTGTTGGATAGGATGGATGGCTTACTAGATAAAGAATCCTTCCATGTGCCTCGAAAGGGCAATGAAGTTCACGAGATTGAAAATCCTATAAAGCAACCACCACCTATCAAGGAGATACCAGTTTCTTCTAAAGGGATGATCTCACTTGATCCATTGAAAGAGTTTATTGAGGGAACCCTCAAGGATAAGTATAAAGTCTCCCCCAAGTCCTTTTACGTGTATGCCAAGTAGTACTACAAGGATTGGTAACCTTAAAATGCCTTCCGGGTACCAACCTCTCAAATTTCAACAGTTTGAGGGTAAAGGAAATCCATAGAAACATGTTGTGCACTAATGTTATAAAGTTTTGATGGTTTAACAAACTATGAAAACTAATGAGAGACCTGATCCTATGAGCATTGTTTACCTAAGAGTGACACCTGATAAACAGTACACTGATAGTCTGTTATTTGTTGGTGCGCGTCTGTTTGCTCTACAACAATTATCTAGCAAATGAAATTACACTTAATGTTGGATATATATCTCCAGTCTTTCTTGAGAAGAAAGCTTGAGGGTTTCTACACATTGAGTAGCTTGAGGGTTTCTACACATTGAGTGAGTATTCTTGGTGAGGCTCTCGAGTAGTACACTTAGCAAAGTCAGAGTTATTTTTAGCTTGTACATTTAATTATTCTTATCGGGTTCTTACATCTTGTAAGTCGATTCCTTGTCTACAAAGGGAACCTAATTAAGAAAACTTTTGCTCTTTATTGTTGAGTTCATAGCTATAGTTAGCTTTGGTGGTTGTTGAAGTCTAAGTTGGCTAGAGTTAGTCCATTTAGTGGGTAGTGGAGTAGATACTTAATTGATTAATGTGTGGTAGAGTTATCACAGTGAGGGAGAAGGGATTTAGAGTTAAATTCTTTGGTTGCAAGAGTTTGTAGTTGAAAACTTTGCTCTTCTAAGGTTAATGGAGTTGGATTTAAATCATGTGAGTACAGGTTGTGGTTTTCTCCCGCCTTGAGCAAGAGGGTTTCCATGTAAAACAACTTATACGATTTTACTTTCCTGCTTTACTGTTTTAGCTATTTTTGTTGACTATTGTTCTAAAGAGGGACCTGGTCCCCATACACCCAATGGATGCATACATTCCATTAATTGGAATTAGAGCAAGGACTTTTTAAAGGTTAACACCTAGAGGGGATCCTAAAGAAGAAATGGAAGCTATATTGAATCTAGAAGAGGGTCAGTCATCTACCAAACCTTCTCATTTTAATGGGTAATTTTATGGATGGTGGAAGACTCGGATGCATGGTTTCTCATGGCTAAAGATAGTGAGCTATAGGATATTGTGCTTGATGGTGTTCATATTCCCACTTTAGAGGTGGAGGATAGAGAAATTACTCACGTAGTTCCTAAGACTAGATAATGATATACGGATGCAGATAGCAAGAAGCTAGAAATGAATTACAAGGAAATAATGTTGTTTGTCTGTGGAATTAGGGTTGAATAATACAATTAGATGTCACGGCCCAACCCCGGGCCATGACTCGTGCCGATTTGGCACTGAACCCAGTACTACACGATAAAGCCCAACAAC
>JAPFFP010047230.1:0-10484 GCA_026153255.1 Solanum medicagineum | reverse complement strand
AGCTATATGCACCTCCTTTTAGCTTGTTATTACCATTTATCTTCTTAGAAGCATGCCAAACATAGAAATTCCCTATAGTATGTATACAAAGCACATAGATATAGGATAGTTCTCCCAAGCCTTATCGGCAACGGGTGCCAGTCCACCCTAACGGGACTTTACACATGTAGGCATAGAGTACGCGTTAGTACGTTTGAATGTACTAAGTATGTAGGATGCAATGCAACAAGAGATAGACAACATAATCAAAATGCATAAACATATGCAAGAGATAGTATACTAGCAACATTGCATGCATGATCAATGCTTGAAGTAAAACATGCTTATATGAAACATAATAAATGTGTAGGAAGAGACCATTATTATAGACCAAACAACATAGTACTAGGAATCCAAGGGATATCACCCCTTTGGAAAGTGATTGAGGAATCAACCCCTCAATTAGTAGATGGGCATACCACCCCTATGAATATGGTCAAGGTATATATCCCTCAACATGGTAGATGGGCATACCAACCCCCATCAAAATGGTCAAGGTATATACCTCTCAACATGGTAGAGGGGCTTACCACCCCCATCAAAGTGGTTGAGGCATAGCACCCCTTCAACAAGGTGTGGTCAACTTGCAACACTATTGATACTTTTCATGAAATTAACACATAAATACATTACTTTTACCATCATAAAGTCAAATGACTCATAGGTCATGCAATAGATCAGCAATAACTCAAGAATCGCTAAACCGGATAGTTTATCAAACACTTGGCGAGTGTGTAACTTTAGTTCAAAATAATGAAATTCAAGAGTGAAATTATGTGAGAAAACCTAGTGTAAATCAACCCACCAACACTTGGTAACACCACCATGAAATATACATTGAAACCCTTTATCAAATCTCATAAAAGATCATAGATTCATAGCTCAAAACATACTTAAATAATCACATTTTAATGAAACCCCAACATAGTTTATGATCAAATTTCATAATAGAAGATACTCATAAATAATCAACTTGCAAATATGCAATTTACATGAAAAAGAAGGTTGGGCACCATGGGTGAAAGGATCCAATCATTAAAATCTACATACCTTAACTTTGGAGATTTTCTTGATGAAGATTTGAATAATAACTTGAAGCTTGAATGAATTTCTTGAGATCCAGAAGTGAGTTTAGGACACTTGAAATGGGTGAAATATTTGGCTAAGTGTTTGAGAAGGTTTTGGGGAATGTTTGTGGTTGAAAAATGACTAAGGTGTTTTACACATAGAAAGGCTTAGGCCCAAGACCCCAAAGTCTTAGGATGAAATTGAAAAACTGGCAATAAAATACACTGCTCCAAGATGGGTCTGCGTCACGGAGCCAACGCGAACAACCTTTGGAAGTCAAAATTTTTGGAAAACAAAATTTCACTACGGTTGCTCTAAAATCGGGGTTATACCCATTTTCATTCAATTTTGCCTCCTTATCGAGAATATGAAGTCGGATTTTCGATATCACGCATGAATTTTGAGATATATGAAAATTACGAATATAAGCATTTTCGAGACACATTTTCAAGTACTTTTTGGGGGCATTTCAATATCTCTTCCTTGGGAACATTCGGCCTGAAATGTCAAATAAACGTATATAAGAGAGTTAATCAAGATATTTTCATCCCAACACATGAATGCAACAATGCACTTAAATATCATTTCAAAAATCTCGACACAAGTGTCAAAATCACCATAAACTTGTCAACATAAGCATGAATGCCTGCAAATGACATAAGGGCTGAAATTTAAGACTTGAAATCACATAGGGGACTCAAAATTAGTACCTTAGGCTTGAGTAGAATGGAAGAGATAGGGATATCGCTTTCATATGTCCGCCTCGGCTTCCCATGTGGCACTTTCAACTTGTTTGTTCCTCCAAAGGACCTTAACGGAAGCTACATCCTTGTTCCTCAACCTCTCTACTTGTCTATCCAAAATTTCTACTGAAACCTCTTCATAAGTCAAATTGTCTTCAACAATACCCACAACATCAAGAGGCACAATAGCAATTGGGTCACCCATACACTTCTTCAACATAAACTCCAACTCATAGGCTACCTTACCAAATCCTCCACAACACTCTATAAGGACCCACAAATCTTGGAGTCAATTTACCTTTCTTACTGAAATGAACCACACCCTTCATGGGCGAGACCTTCAAATAGACCCAATCACCAACCTTAAATTCAAGATCCCTTCTCCTCACATTGACATAGGACTTTTGACGACTTTGGGCTGCTTTCAATCTTTCCCTTATCAACCTCACCTTCTCCATGGCCTCCATAACCAAATCCGGACCTAACAAAGACATCTCCCCTACCTCAAACCATCCAACCGAGGATCTACAACGTCTACTATAGAGAGCCTCAAAAGGAGCCATACTAATGCTAGAATGATAGATATTGTTATAGGCAAACTTAATGAGTGGAAGATGATTATCCCAACTACCCTTAAACTCCAAACCACAAGCTCTAAGCATATCCTCAAGAGTTTGGATAGTATTTTCGGCTTGGCCATCCATTTGAGGGTGAAAGGTCGTACTAAGCTTTACCTTGGTATCAAAAACTCTCTGGAAGGACATCCAAAAGTGAGAAGTGAATTGAGCACCACGATCTTATATGACAGACAAATGCACCCCATGCAATCTAATCAATTCATGAATGTAAAAGTTAGCATAATCTTCGGCACCATAAGTAGTCTTAACTGGTAGGAAATAAACGGACCTTGTCATTCTATCAACCACAACCCAAATAGAATCAAAATGCTTCCTAGTCTTAGGCAACCCAACCACAAAATCCATGTTAATTTCCTCCCACTTCCAAGTAGGTTCTCTGTATCTTTGGCTAGGAAACTCGGCCTTTGATGTTCATCTTTGACTTGTTGGCAAGTATGGCAACTAGATAAAAACTTAGCAATATCTCTCTTCATGCTACCCCACCAAAACACTTCCCTCAAATCTCTATACATCTTTGTAGAACCGGGGTGAATAGAATAGGAAGAATTATGAAACTCATCTAAAATCTTCTTTCTCAAGTCATCAACATTGGGCACACACAACCTACTTTGGTACCTAAGGGTACCATCTCCCCCTTAAGAGAAAACCTCCACCTTGCCATCTCTTACCAAGGCCTTCAATTCTAATAAGGAGGGGTCAAGATCTTGCTTTGCCTTCACCTCTTCAATCAAGGAAGATTTAGAGCATCAACAACTACCACACCATCATTATCAACCTCCTCTAATTTAGCCTACCAATGGATCTCCCTAGCCACTTCTTTGCCACCATCATCAACATGAGATAGGCTACCCATAGATACCCTACTCAAAGCATCGGCCATAACATTAGCCTTATCAGGGTGATAATGCACACTCATATCATAATCCTTAAGAAACTCTAACCACCTTCTTTGTCTCAAGTTGAGATCTTTTTGGGTGAACACATATTGAAGACTCTTATGATCGGTGAATATATCAACATGCACCCCATACAAGTAATGACTTCAAATCTTCAAAGCAAATAGCATGATAGCCAATTCAAGATCATAGGTAGGATAATTCTTTTCATGCACCTTAAGTTATCTAGAGGCATAAGCTATCACTTTACCATTTTGCCTCAAAACACAACCCAAATCAATTCATGAGGTATCAAAATACACAACAAACCCTTCCAAGCCTTCCGGTAGAGGCAAGATAGGAGTGGAGACAAGATTATCTTTCAAGATTTGGAAACTATTTTTACACTCATAGGTCCACACAAACTTTGCCTTTTTTGGGTCAACTTAGTCATGGGAGAAGCAATAGAAGCGTACCCATTAACAAACCTCTGATAATAACCTGCTAAGCCCAAGAAGCTTCTAGTGTCTAATGGAGTCAAAGGTCTAGGCCAATTTCTAATTACCTCTGTCTTCTTAGGATCCACCTTAATACCATTACCCGATGCCAGATGACCTAGGAAGGCAACCTCTTTCAACCAAAACTTACATTTCTCATATTTGGTATACAACTTCTCTGCCCTCAAAATTTGTAATACTACCCTCAAGTGATCCAGATGCTCCTCCTCACTATGGGAATAAATCATGATATCATCAATAAATACCACCACAAACAAGTCAAAGGTAAAGTGTAAAGACCCTATTCATAAGATCTATGAAGATGGCCGGTGCATTAGTCAACCTAAAAGACATAATCACAAATTCGTAGTGCCCACACCTAGTGTAGAAGGCCATCTTGGGAGTGTCACACTCCCTCACTTTCACTTGGTGATACCCGGACCGAAGATTAATCTTAGAGAAGTGACTAGCCTCTTGAAGTTGGTCAAAAAGATCATCAATCCTTGGTAGAGGATACTTATTCTTCACAGTGACCCTATTAAGTTGCCGATAATCAATACACATTCTAAGAGAATCATCCTTCTTCTTCACAAACAACACAGGTGCACCCCAAGGTGATTTGCTAGGCCTAATAAGAGCCTTCTCCAACAAGTCCCTTAATTGCTCTTTCAACTCCTTCAACTCCGTCGGGGCCATGCGGTAAGGGGAGTAGAAATGGGTTGAGTATAGGGAAGGAAGTCTATTCAAAAATCTATTTCCCTTTCGAGAGGAACATTGGGAAGCTCATTAGGAAAGACATCAAGGAACTCATTAACCACCGGAACGACTCTATGGGAAGGACTTTGGACTCAACATCCCTAACCCTCACAAGATGAAAGAGACACCCCTTAGAAATCAACTTTTACACTTTAATGCAAGAAATAAACCTACCCTTGACCACCACATCATGACTCTCCCACTCAAGGGTGGGTTCGTTAGGGAATTGGAATTTGCTCCTGCGGGTTCTACAATCAACAGAGGCATAATATGCATACAACCAATCCATCCCAAGAATGACACCAAAATCCACCATATCCAACTCACCAAAATCACAAGGCAATATTTTATGCAAAATTAAAACGAGACAATTTTTATAGACTCTTCTAGCAACAATGGATGCACTTACGAGAGTAGACACCTCATATGGCTCACACAATAATTTGGGGTTAACATGAAAATCTTTTGCAACAAAAGGAGTAACAAAAGAAAGAGTGACACCTGGGTCTATTAATACATACACATCAAAATCAATGACTTTTAACATAGCGGTGACGATATCGGACACCTCATCTACCCCTTGTCTCCCTTGAAGAACATAGAACCGATTGTGCCTTGAGGCACCACCTCCTTGTTGACCTTCCATACCTCTAGGACCCATGTTTGTACCTTGGCCTTATGGATGGCCATCTCTACCTTTGTGTTGATTACGAGGACAATCCATCACCTATGACCCACACTACCACACCCATAACAAGCATTAGTATCCTTCAAACATGGGCCATTATGACCTCTAACAGATCTTGGCACACAGGATTAGGCACCACACCACCACTACCTTGGACCTTTAGGTTGTCATTAGCAAACCATCTATTTGGAGCATTGGAAGAACTTTGGCCTTGATGAAACCGGCCATCCTTGGGACTTTGGAACCTACCTTCAAAATGGGCCCTCTTGGCCTCACCCATTCTCCTCTTTCCCAACTTTTCCCCCTCCAATTATTCAGCATAAGTAATGAGGCGGGATAAGTCCATATCACCTATCAACATGGCAGCATGACATTCTTTATTTACCAAGTCAGACACACCCATTACAAACTTGTTCATCCTAGACCTTGGCTCGTCCACCAATCGTGGAGCATATTTAAAGAGTTGGTTGAATTTGAGGGCATAATCCCTCACACTCATCGACCCTTGCTTTAGATTCATGAATTCCTTCATTTTGGTCTTCCTTAGCTCAAGAAGGAAGAACCGGTTGAGAAATGCCACCTTCAACACCTCCCAAAGGATCACATTGTTGTTTCCCTTCTCCTCCTTATTGAGTAAACCATATTTGGGCCACCCTTTGAGTTAGTAGGCCTCCGACTCCGCTTTCTCCTCCGATCTAACACCCATGATAGACAACACTTTGTACACCTCATCAATAAATTCTTGAGGGTTCCCATCTACTTTATACCCATAGAACTTTGGTGGATTCATTCTCATTAAATCCCTCACTCTAGGTGCCGGACTAGGAGCATGAGGGGATTGGGCCCCTTGGTTGATTTGATTAGTCATAACTTGAGCTAACATGGCAATAGCATCCCAAAACTCTTTCTGAGTCGGTTGTCCTTTGGGTGTGTGGGCTCTTCTTTCTCTTGGAATAGGCATGATTTAAAATAGCAAGGAACATATGTTAAGGGAAAAACCTTACCTTAACTTATGTAGCATGAGATAGATCAAGAAGAAGGAAAATATTCCTAAAATATCTAATAGCTTCTTAATCATAGTTGTGGTGCACTTCACAACGATGAATAAGACTCTAATCAACGCGATGTGTTGGATGCTGATGACCATTAACAACCTAATGCTCTGATACCAAGTTTTTCACAACTCAAGCCTAGGTCCTAGACGTGACACGACGAATGGGAATCTAAAGGGACCACAAACAAGCCTCTTAGGAGATTATTTACACATACTCATTCGCGGAAGCAAAGTAAACAACAATAAGAGAGTATAAAAAGGATAAAAAGGGAAATCTTTAATAGCATAAATCATCAAAAGAGTCAAAGCGCAAAGCTTAAATACATAACTTGTCCAACAACACCTCTAGCATAGATTGGGTAAGGGTCAAGACACTTTTTGGGCACACCCTTTTGAGTATCAAAGTTCAGCATAAGAGATAACAAAAGTAGGAGCGCAAAGCTAGTGTCCCCGAACTTGAGGACTCACCAATAGCTATTCTTCAAGATGTCCAACTAGCCATGG
The DNA here is from genome assembly GCA_026153255.1 of Solanum medicagineum. Lineage (NCBI taxonomy): Eukaryota > Viridiplantae > Streptophyta > Magnoliopsida > Solanales > Solanaceae > Solanum > Solanum medicagineum. The sequence goes on along the minus strand of JAPFFP010047230.1, from coordinate 3,622 downwards.
GGAGGATGATCATAAGGGGCTCCAGTTCCTATATCGTAATGTCATGTAGGCATAGAGTATGTGTTAGTTGTTTGAATGTACTAAGTATGTCGGATGCATTGCAACAAGAGATAGACAACATAATTAAAATGAATATACATAAGAGATAGTATACTAGCAACATGGCATGCATGATCAATGCTTAAAGTAAAACATGCTTATATGGAACATAATACATGTGTAGGAAGAGAATACCATTATAGACCAAGCAACCTAGTACTTGGAATCTAAGGCATACCATCCCCTTGGGAAGTGATTGAGGAATCTACCTTTCAATTAGTAGATGGGCATACCACCCCCATTAAAGTGGTCAAGGTATTTACCCCTCAACAAGGGTAGATGGGCATACTATCCTCCCCCCCCCCCCATCAAAGTGGTCAAGGTATATACCCCTCAACATGGTAGATGGGCATACCACCCCCCATCAAAGTTGTCAAAGTATATACCCCTTAACTGGTAGATGGACATAACACTCTCCATCATAGAGGTCGAGGCATAGCACCTCTCAACAAGGTGTGGTCAACTTATAACACTATAGATAATTTTCATGAAATCGATACATAAATACATTACTTTCATAATCATAAAGTCACTTGACTCATAGGTCATGTAATAGACCATCAATAACTTAAGAATCCCTAAATCAAACATTTTATCAAACACTTGGTGGATGTGTTATGCTGGTTCAAAATTATGAAATTCAAGAATGAAATAATGTGAGAAAATCTAGTGTAAATCTACCCACCAACACTTGGTAACACCAACATGAAATCGAAATTGAAACCCTTCATCAAATCTAATAATATATCATAGATTTATAGCTCAAAATATGCTTAAACAATCACATTTTAATGAAACCCCAACATAGTTTATATTCAAAATTTCATAATAGAAGATACCCATAAATAATCAACTTGAAAACATGCAATTTACATGAAAACAAAGGTTGGGCACCATGGGTGAACCCACATACCTCAACTTTGAAGATTTTCTTGATGAAGATTTGAACTAGAACTTGAAGCTTGAATGAATTGCTTGAGATCCGAAAGTGAGCTTAGGACACTTGAAATGGGTGAAATATTTGGCTAAGTGTTTGAGAGGATTTTGGAGAATGTCTTGGCTGATATGGGGTTGAAAAATGACTAAGTATAAGTGTTTTTATGTATAGGAAGGCTTAGGACCAAGCCCCAAAGTATTAGGCAGAAATTGAAAAAATGGCAACAAAATATACTGCTCCACGACGGGTCCGCATCGCGGAGCCAACGAGAACAGCCTCTGGAAGTCAAATTTTTTAAAAAAGCCATGGTTGCTCTATAATTGGGGTTATTCCCATCTCTCACTCAAGTTTTCCCCCGATCAAGAATATGAAGTTGGATTTTCGATATCGATATATGAAAATTACAAATATAGGCATTTTCGAGACACATTTTTAGAACTTTTTGGGGCTTTTCAAAGGTGCTCTAAAGGAGCTATTCCTATGCATCAAAAGTATGTCATGAAGAATTTTTTTGGCTTTTAGCCTATGATACATGATTATGAAGGATGTGATTTGGCCTTTGAGCTTAACGAATGCATGTAAACGATTTGAAATTCTTATGCCTCTTTCACAATCATACATATATACATACACACATATATATATGTGTGTGTGTGTGCGTGTGTGTGTATTCTAGTAGGATGATGACCCAGCACCGATGGATTAAAGGCAGGGTGGGCTATCCCCTAGGGTCCATACTCCTCTCCTCAAACTATGTGCCTAACACAAGTATGTTTATGCCCCAAGGGGGAAAAGAAGATGAATAAGAATTATTATGGATCTACCTTTGGCAAGTAGGTCATCTCTTTGTCCATTGTGGGGTAGACGATGGAGTTCCTAGTTATAGCTCACTTGGTCTTATGTTAGTTATGGTCCCATCCTTAATGTATATGAAGTATTTTCATATTCATGCATTATAAATTTCATGGCATATTGTTATACTACCCTTCTTTGGATATATTCTTTTTCTATATTATGTGCCCTTGCCATCTAACATTGATGCAGGTTTGATAAGTCATATGCATTGCATGCCCACATACTTAGTACATTCAAACATACTAACATATACTTTTGCCTACATGATCTAACCATGTAGGGACCGAAGATTACTTTCATCCACCATATGATGGCTAGAGTGGATCTTGAGATACTTGATGTGGTAAGTCCTATATTTCAAGGACAAACCACCATTCCTCTACCTATGGTATTTATTTTATGTTATTTACTTTGAGGGTGAGCCTGGAACATGTATTGGCCCCCGTCCCATCTTATGTCTAGAGGCATTGTTTGGCATCTTGTAGACTCTCATCGGATCTATGTGTTATGTGTTGTATTTGAAGCTTATGATTATGGTTATATATTGGACATGACTATTATGCATTTATTATGAGAATTATGATATATATGTATATTTGATGTGCAAATGTCGAAGATCCTAAGTCCATATTTCCCCCATAGAGTGAATCATACTTACCCGCCCTTAGTTCTTATGTGCTATATGGTATGTGAGTCCATGTTAATCCTTATCTCTATGACATCCCTATAGCGTGAGTCCTACTTTCTCCTCCCTTAGAACTATGTGTTTAATATTTATATGTGCTTTTGAACCGATGATGTGTGAATGGAAGCAACGAGGCTTGTATTGGGGACTCTTGGGTTCCCATTCGCCATGTCACTCCGAGGCCCTAGGCTCGGATTGTGACAAACAGTTAGAGTGAGCAAGGAAAGGCCACGGCTAAGAAATTTCTCTATGTGTGAGAGAATCTTCATTTTATAGGTATGTTTGGCTTCCCAAAAAGCTTTTTATGTTTATTTTCATGTCTATAGATTACCAAATTCCGCCCAAATTATATTACGAGTTGAGTTCAAGTTCCTTTCTCCGTCTTGAGGAAATCCCTTTAAATTTTATGCATTTGTTATTCCATTGCAGTGCTTTAATGAATTAGACTATCTTATTTCCAAGTTAAGTGTTAAGATTAAGGTAGCACGTTATATTTTTAGAAACCCTAAGGAGTTCATGCAAGACCTTTAGTCTAAAGTATGAGTTAAGTTAAAGAAGTATCCTGAATTGTAATTTCAACATGAGTTGCACAAGAGACCTATTTACTATATCTTGAGCATGCATTTGTATGTTTTTGAAATACCCAAATTTGAAAGTTTAGTAGTAAGCTTATACTTTTGCATTCATTGTATTGAGATTTTATACCATCAAAGAGAAGTGACAAGTTGAGAAATGTTAAAGTTAGACTAAATTTGCAAAGAATGAATAAGTACTTGAGAAACTCACTTTATAGTTATGATCATATAAATGATGTTTTGGAGTAGTATTGATCATCAATATAGATGAAAGTAATTGTCACGACCCAACCCCGGGGCCATGACTAGTGTCGATTAGACACCAAGACCAACATTCAATCCCAAGTTCCATCCTTATGTACACGAAATCTAACGAAATTTCGGTAGAGTTTCATCTGTTTTACTGACTATCCTCACCTGCAGCAGCACCCAGAATACAGTAATAAGCACACACATATATATATACACATA
>JAPFFP010047229.1:0-10485 GCA_026153255.1 Solanum medicagineum | reverse complement strand
GAGTACCTTACTGCTCTTCGTGGTTACTGCCACGCAATGACCATCATTTTTTGGGTTTCGAATAGTGTTTCTTGGAAGTGACCCAACTTTTCTCTAATTTATGACTGCTTACAATTGCACCATCTGCAGCTCTAATTGCTTGATCGAAGTGGAATGCGAGTCGACCAACTATCGAACATTGGACATCTCCCCTATTATACCTTGTATCCCTACCTCAGTGGACTCAACTTTGTCAAACACCTTTTCCATTATCTCTTCTAATTTAGAGGTTCAACCACCCTCATTCTGACTGTCATGGTTCCTATAGCCATCTCTCTTCTACTAGTTTCCTTGATAGTTCTGATCATGACCATAGTTCCGACCTTGGTTACCGGCATTGAATGGCCAGTAACCCCCCTGGCTGCCAAAAAAGTTCGCTCCTCATAATTATACCCTTGATCATCATACCTAGGCATTGGTCTACAACTTTTAAGTTTTCTATGCCTTCGTCTAAGAACCACTTTGCCAGCAAGTCCAGTTGGGTCTTCATGTAGGCCATGTCTTGATCTTGTTCCTCCTCCTTTCGTCGTTGTTCTACAGTCATCTCAAACAGGAGCCCCAAACAGTATCTATCTCTAGTGTACCATGCCTTGTTGTTCCTGGCTACCTGATCTAAAAGCACCACTATGTATGGGAAAGTTCTAAACATGTATGATCCCTCACAAGCAGCATTGATGATCGGCTTTGTCACAAAGTTGCAGGACCTATAGAAGACTACCTTCAAATGCTTTTCTGTGGGGAGATGATCGGGGCACTGCTTAAACTTCTACTTCAATCTCTCCCAAGTCTCATGTGCTTCATTCGACAGTTGATTGTGAGACCCAATGTCATCTGTGATTTTCAATTATCTTAATACGGGGAAGAACCTCTCCAAGAATGCCTCCTTTAACTCTCCCTAAGTGCGAATGGAATCATGTGGGAGCTTGTTCAGCCACTTAGTTGCTGCACCAGAACGATACAATGGGAATAAACACAACCTAATTGCCTACTGACTGACCTCAGTAATCTCAGATGATTGGCATGTTGCCAGAAAGTTTAGGACATACTGATTTGCATCCTCAGTTGCTGCTCCGCTGAACAACCCTTTCAACTATAGCATCTGTAGCATAGTGCTAGTGATAGTGAACTTAACACCTGCGGGTAGTAGGGTAAGTATAATTGCCCCAGTGGTCGTGACACCCTCATCATCATTATTCACTGCTTGGGGTGGTCGAGGCACTTGGGGTCTAACATCGGGCAGCGACACCAGTCTAAGTGGTGCTGCTGGTGGTACCTTATTTCCAGCATTGTCATTATCATCCAAACCTTCATTTCCCCTACCTGCATGGTTCACAACCAACTTTCTCAGTCTAGCTGCTTCGCGTTCTTGGGCATTCATTCTGCGGATTGATTTAGTAAGCTCGGGCTCATAGGGAACAAGTGCTTCACCTTGCTTCGGGTGTTTAGAATGCATGCAAGCTCCCTACAAAGAAACAGAAACAAGAAACAAAAGTAAAATTAGGGACTAGCATTACAAACTTAAAATAGAAACTAATAGACTATTACTTCACCGTAGTCCCCAACAATAGCGCCAAAATTTGATACGCCCAAATTTACACTCCAAAAGGAATAATAAAGCAGCCGTTGATCAAACATAGAACTCAACCAGAGTTGAGGTTGATCCCACAGGGAATGCATAAGAATATATCTATTAGAACAATTTTCAGATGTAATATCTATTCCCGAAACAAAAGTGCATAAAGTAAATGGGCATTTTGGTTTTTCAAACTAAGTTACCAAAATAAAGCAGTAAATGAGTACAAGAACTATTCGATTTCAGACAATACATATATATATATGCGAATCTAGGATTGTGTTCCCCATGACATCTAAAGTGATAGCCAAATCTAGTGGTAAACTCATTCATGATTACGTATATAAGATCTAACAAGTTACATGACATCTAATTCACCTCTCGGTCATTCTTAGATGCATATTGTTCATCACCCTTCGGTCTCAGAACGTATATGTACTAACTATTGCTGTTAATCCCAGAATACTCTCACCTTTCGGTCTCAAGTACTTAGACTAGGTTAAAATCCCTAATGCGTTGACTCATCAAGAAAGAAATTATAACGAAGATTAATACGATATATACGCTAATCAATCTTGAGATTTACCCAATATTCACTAATTTTAGTGATTTGTCATGGTTCCCACAACCCTAGTTATGAGTTTAGCCTAGCATATTCAAGAAAGAAAACCCTCAATGATACAAAGAATTCATAATAAATGACTTACTATTAAAGAATCAATAAAACCACGAGTTACAATCTTGATAAGCAAAATCCCAAAATCTTATGAAATCTCCCCGAATATAATATTTTTTTAGTATTTTCTATCTTTAGCCATTCAATACTAAGTCAAAACGAAATAAAATAACTATTTATATATAAAGAAAACCTAATGCAACTTAAAGTGGGAAAAATCTCGTCTTCACGACAACGGGCCATAAAATGACTCATGCATTGTTGAACGGACCTTGTAATGGTCCATTTGGTCATACTTGGCCTCCAAAACTTGCTTTTCGACGTCACTCATCAACGGACAAGTCAACGACCCTTGTGGGGATTGATGTTCCGTTTCACGGACCATCTTCCTTGCCTTCAACTTTTTCACTCGATTTGTCCTCACGCCCTCATGTCACGGACCGTGGTTAGTCACATGGCCTATGACACACTCCATCCGGCTCCACTTAGTCCATTTTGCTTGCTTTTCGACAGTGATGCCTTTACGTCACTTTTGCAGTAGGTTGCACGACCCGCCTCGCCTCCCACAGTCCGTGTGACATACTGTGGGACCTGCTGGCACGTCATTACATGGACAAGTGCGAGGCCCTAAAGTACCTCATGACTCGTGGTCAGTCACACGAGCTTTGGAGGTCCACGTGGACCTTCACTTGGCCTTAATTCTTCTCTAGTTGTCCGGGCCACTTCCGAATACCCAAACTTTAGCCCCTTTATGTTCATTTTACTCAGGTTTGTCCCTTTATCCATGCCTCACTAATGTTCCCTGAAAAATAACAAAAAACAAATATCATATTAACAAAATTGCTTAAGGACGCGCAAAAAATCCTTTGTTTAAAGCGTTAAAAGAGTCGTATTTCTACAACTCATCATCTCATTCTCCCAAGTGGACTCCTCGACTGGACGATTCTTCCACTAGACCTTCACTGATGCAATCTCCTTTGATCTCAACTTACGGACCCCCCAATATAGGATAGCTATGGGCTCTTCCTCACAAAATAGGTTCTCATCGAGTAGTATCGAATGATATGAGGGTGAAATAAGGCTAAGTATGGGCATTTTCATGTATGGAAACACTTATACCCAAGAACCAAAGTCCTTGGACTGGACGAGAAAAATAGTGCACAAAATACACTGTGGCGTGGATTGTCTTCGGAAATTGCATTTTTGCGATTTCCAAATTTTGCTATGGCTGCTCTTAAATTGGGGTTAGATTCATTTTCCACTCAATTTGACCCCTTGAACAAGTATATGGAGTCTTATTTTCGATATCATGCATGGATTTTGAGATATATGGAAATTACGATTCCGGGCACTTCTGAGGCACATTTTCGGGCACTTTTTGGGGTCATTTCAATATCTCCCCCTTGGGAACATTCGTCCCCAAATGTCAAAGATATATACATGAGAAGAATATTCATAAAGAGATCAAACCCAACAAGAATGCATTAACATACTCAAACATCATTTTAAAATCTCAACATAAGTGTAAAATCATCATAAACTCGACAATATAAACATGAATGCATGCAAATGACTTAGGGGCTGGAACATGAGACATGAATCACATAGAAGACATAGAATTAGTACCTTAGGCTTGAGTAGGATGGAAAAGATAAGGGTATTGCTTTTGCATATCCGCTTTGGCCTCCCAAGTAGCACTTTTGGCTTGTTGGTTCCTCCAAAAGACTTTAACGGAAGCAACATCCTTGTTCCTCAACCTCTTCACTTGCCTATCCAAGATCTACACTGGAACTTCTTCACATGTCAAGTTGTCTTCAACTACCCCCATAACATCAAGAGGAACACTAGCATTAGGATCACCCAGAGACTTCCTCAACATAGACACATGAAAGACCGAATGAACCAATTCCATTTCTCTAGGAAAGTCCAACTCGTAGACCACCTTACTAATCCTTCTCATCACCCTACCAGGACCCACATATCTAGGGGTTAACTTGCCATTCTTACAAAAGTGGACCACACCCTTCTTGGGTGACACCTTCAAATAAACCCAATCACCAACCTTGAATTCAAGATCTTTTCTCCTCAGATTGGCATAAGACTTTTGGCAACTTTGGGCTCTTTTCAACCTTTCTCTAATCATCCTTACCTTCTCCATAGCATCCATAACCAGATTCGGATTCAATAAGGTCACCTCTCAAACCTCAAACCACCCAAAGCATCCATAACCAGATCCAGACCCAATAAGGCCACCTCTCAAACCTCAAACCACCTAACCGGTGATCTACAATGTCTAGCATAGAGAGCCTCAAAAAGAGACATACCAACACTAGTATGATAGCTATTATTATATGCAAACTCAATCAATGGAAGATGATCATCCCACCTACCCTTAAGCTCCAATACACATGCCTTAAGCATGTCCTCAAGCGTTTGGATAGTTCTTTCGGCTTGGCTATCCATTTAAGGGTGAAAGGTTGTACTAAGCTTTACCTTTGTTCCATGACCTTTTTGGAATGACCTCATAAAATGTGAAGTGAATTATGCATCACATCCGAAATGATGGACAAAGGAACCCCATGAATCCTCACCAAGTCAAGAATGTACAACCTAGCATAATCTTCAACCCCATATGTAGTCTTAACTGGTAGAAAGTGAGCCGATTTCATCATCCTATCAGCCATAACCTATATGGGATCAAAACCCTTTCTAGTCTTAGGCAACCCAACTACAAAATCATATTAATCTCTTCCCATTTCCAAGTACCAACCTCTATGTCTTGGGTCAGGCCACCCGACCTTTGATGTTCGGCCTTAACTTTTTGGAAAATATGGCAACCGGAAACAAATTTGGGAATGTTCTTCATGCCTCCCAACCAATACACCTCTCTCAAATCCCTATACATCTTAGTAGACCCGAGGTGAATAGAATAAGAAGAACCATGAGCCTCATCAAGAATCTTTTCCTTCAAGCTATCAACACGAGGCACACACAACCTACCTTGGTACCTAAGGGCACCATCCCCCCCCCCAGGAGAAAACCTCCGCCTTACCATTTTTTTTCCTTTGCCTTCAATTCCAACAAAGCGGGGTCAAGATCTTGCTTAGCTTTCACTTCCTCAATCAATGAAGATTTAGAACCATCCACAAACACAACACCCACATTATCAACTTCTTCCAACCCAACCCCCAATTAGCCAACCGATGGACGTTGTTAGCCACCTCTATGCTACCATCATCAACATGAGCTAGCCTATTCATAGACACCTTACTCAAAGCATCAGCCACTACATTAGCCTTATCGGGATGATAATGCTCACTCATATCATAATTCTTAAGAAGTTCAACCACCTTCTTTGCCTCAGGTTCAGATGCTTTTGAGTGAAGACATATTGGAGGCTCTTATGATTGGTGAACACATCAACATGCACCCCATACAAATAATGGCGCCATATCTTTAATGCAAATACCACGGTAGCTAATTCAAGGTCATGAGTAGGATAAGTCTTTTCATGCACTCTGAGTTGTCTAGAAGCATAGGCTATCACCTTACCATTTTTGCATTAGAACACAACCCAAACTAATTCTAGAAGCATCACAATACATAACAAACCCCTCTAGCCTATCCAGAAGTTATAATATAGGAGCGGACACAAGTTTATCCTTCAGTGTTTGGAAGCTCCTTTCACACTTATTAGTTAACACAAATTTAGTCTTCTTTTGAGTCAATTTTGTCATAGGAGAAGCAATAAAAGAGAGCACAATCACAAATCTCCGGTAATAACCCGTTAAGCCCAAGAAGCTCCTAATATCTGACAGGGTCAATGGTCTAGGCCAATTTCTAATTACATCCATCTTTTTAGGATCCACCTTAATACCACCCCTCGACACCACATAACCGAGGAAGCCAACTTCTTTCAACAAAAATTCACACTTTTCATGCTTAGCATACAACTTCTCTTCCCTCAACCTTTGCAACACTACCCTCAATGAGCCACATGCTTAATTTCACAATGAGAATAGATCAACATATCATCAATGAAGACCACAATAAACGAATCCAGGTAGGTTTTGAAGACCCTATTCATAAGATCTGTGAAGATAGCTGGTGCATTGGTCAACCCAAATGATATCACAACAAACTCATAATGCCTATACCTAGTACAGAAGGCCATCTTGGGAATTTCACACTCCCTCACCTTCACTTGATGATAACTGGACCAAAGATCAATCTTAGAGAAATGGCTAGCCCCTTGAAATTGGTCAAACAAATCATCGATTCTTGGAAGAGATGCCTATTCTTGATGATGACCCTATGAAGTTTCCAGTAGTCAATACACATTCTAAGAGACCCATCCTTCTTCTTCGTAAACAACAGCGGTGCACCCCAAGGTGATTGGCTAGGCCTAATGAAACCCTTCTCCGACAAATCCCTCAATTACTCCTTCAACTCCTTTAACTCTGGTGGAGCCATATGGTAAGGAAGAATAGAGATAGGTTGAGTGCCGAGAAGGAGGTCTACACCAAAATCTATTTCCCTTTCGGGAGGAACACTGGGAAGGTTATTTGGAAAAACATCAAGAAACTCATTTACAACCGGAATCGACTCTATGGGAAGGACTTTGGACTCCACATCCCTAACTTCACAAGATGATAAAGATACCCCTTAGAGATCAACTTACAAGCTTTAATGCAAGAGATGAACCTACCCTTGACCGCCCAGATGTTCGCCTTTCTAAGTCAAGTAATGGTGACCCACCGAAGACTGGAGCTTCGTAACATGTTGACGAAGGCCCCCGAACATAGCTCGATACAATTTTAGGCAAGTTCCTTACTTGCCTACGAAGAAAGGGGCGGTAGCGGGCGAACTAAGGATTTCGTGCTTGTCACATCATGATTCTCCCACTTTAGGATGGGTTCATTTGGGAAATGGAATTTGACCCTATGGGTTCTACAATCAATAGAAGCATAGTATACATGCAACCAATCCATCCCAAGAATGACATCAAAGTCAACCATGTCCAACTCAACAAGATCACAAGGCAATATTTTATGGAAGATGCATATGGGACAATTTCTATACACCTTTCTAGCAACAATAGATACACCAATAGGAGTAGACACCTCATATGACTCACACAATAATTCGGGTTCAACATGAAACTTTTTGGCAACAAATGGGGTGACAAAAGAAAGAGTGGCACCCGGATCAATCAATGCATCCACATCAGAATAAAAATTTTTAAACATACCAGTAATAACGTCGGGCACCTCATCAACCCCTTACCTCCCATGCAAAGCATAAAATCAATTGTACCTTGCGGCACCATCTTGTCGGCCACCTCTCTCCAAAGGAATCGCATTAGCACCTTGTGGAGAACCTCCTTACCCTTGTTGCGATTTTGAGGGAAATCCAACATTTTATGCCCAACTTCCACATACCCATAACACGCATTAGTATACCTCAAGTACAGGCCACTATGACTCTTACCACATTTTGGACACCTACCATTAGGAACCACACCCCCAACATCTTAGGCCCTTGGAAAATCATTGGCAACCCTCTTATGAAATGCATGAGAAGACCCATGGCCTTGATGGAACCTGCCACCCTTTTGACTATGGAAGTTTCCCTCAAAACAGGCCCTCTTGGCCTCATGACCCCTTCTCTTCCTCAAATTCTCCTCCTCCATTTTTTGGCATAGGTCATCAAACGGGACATCCATGTGAATAATCAACATGGCAGACCGGCACTCCTCACTCACCAAGTTGGAAACACCCATCACAAATTTGTTCATCCTAGACCTTGAGTCGGCCACCAAGTGTGGAGAAAAATTGAAATATGATTGAACCTGAGGGTATACTCCCTCACACTTACAGACCCTTGTCTCAAATTCATAAATTTCACCAATTTGGCTTCCCTAAGTTCAAGAGGGAAGAACTGATTAAGGAAACCTGCCTTGAACTTCTCCAAGAGTATCAAATTGTTGACCCCCTTCTCCTCTTTCCATTGATTGTACCATATTTGTGCTACCCCTTTGAGTTGGTAGGCAGCCAACTCTGCCTTATCCTCCGACCTCACAACCATAATAGCCAAAATCTAATAGACCTTATCAATGAACTCTTGAGGGTCCTCACTCACCGTTGACCCATGGAATTCTGAGGGATTTATCATCATGAAATCTTTCACCCGAGGTTTAGAGCATAAGGGGCTTGGGCCCCTTGGTTTTCTTGGCTACCCACGAGTTGTGCAAGAAAAGTGAGAGCATCCCAAAGCTTTCCATTAGTTGGTTGCTCCTTGGGTGTGCAGGCTCTCCTTCCTCTCGTGTTAGGCATGATCTAGCACAGTAAAGGACAATCGTTAAGGGGAAAACCTTACCATAACTTCTATAGCATGACATGGAGTAAGAAGAAGGGAAACAATTCCTAAATGCCTCATAGCCTCTAGTTCATAGTTGTGGTGCACAACACAACCATGAACAAGACTCTAATCGATGCGGTGTGTTGGACTCCGAGGATCTAACAACCTAGTGCTCTGATACCAAGTTTTTCACGACCCAAGCCTAGGGTCTAGACGTGACACGACGCATAGGGAGTCCCAAGGGACCCCAAGCAAGCCTCTTAACATATCATTACACATCCTTGGTCGTGGAATCAATAAAATAAAAACAAGAAATAGTAATAGAGATAACCGGGGCTAAGGTACATCTTTCATATCATAAACAATAAGAGTCAAGACAGAGTCAAAGCTTATAACATTACACATAACATGTCCAAGAACACCTCTACTACATAGATAAGAGCGGGGGCCAAGACAAGCAATCGGGCTCACCCTCATAGTAAATATCTACATAAAAGAAAGATAGTCTTAGAATATAGCATGAGACAATTAGTAACATCCCCAGAATGGAGGACTCACCGACAAGCTTGAGTGAAATCATACTAGACACGTGGATGGGGATGCTCAAGCGGAGCTCCAGTTCCTACATGGTTATATCATGTATGCATAGAGTAGGCATTAGTACATTTGAATGTATTAAGTATGTAGGATGCAATGCAACAAGTGATAAGCACCATAATCAAAATGCATAACATAGACAATGAATAAACATATAGCAATATGACATGTATGGATGATGTTTGAAGTAAACCATGCTTATATAGAAAATAATATATGTATAAAGAGAGACCATTATGAGTGCATATCCAAGGATTACCTCCCTGTTGGAGAGAAGAATGAGGTACGAACCCCTCGATAGGTTGATGAGGTACAAACCCCCCAACATGGTTGATGAGGTACAACCCCCCCCCCCCAACATGGTTGATGGAGTACGAACTCTCCAATATGGTTGTCAAGGTACAAATCCCTCGACATGGTTGAACAAGCCTACCATCTCCCGAGCGAGGCAATCAAGGTAAAAACTCCTCAACAAGGTTACCCGGGCCTACAACCCCTCGAGTGAGCCTTGGCCATTTTCATCACAACATAGAGATAATATCATATACATACATTTCTTTCATCATCACATAGTCATTCAAATCATAAGACATGCATTAGACCTTCAAGTTCTCTAGAAATCATCACCCGAACATTTTATCGAATACTTGGCGGGTGTGTAGTGCTAGTCTTAAAATCATGCAATTGAAGAGAAAAATCATTCTAAAAAATTTCACATAAAACCATCAATAGATACTTGGTAATACCCTCAAGCAATATACATCAAAATCCTTCATCAAATCTCACAATAGACCTTAGATTCATAGCTCAAAATATGATAAAACAACCATAATTTCATGAAATCCTAACATAGTGTACAGTGAAATTCATAATAGATAAGACCCATGAGTAAATCAACTTTAAATCATGCAAATTTTAGGTAAAAGAGAGCTTGGGTATCATCAGTGAAAGGAACCCTTCAAAGAAACCCACATATCATGACTTTGGTGAATCTTTGAAGAAGATTGGAGATGGAGACTTGAAGCTAGAATGAGAACCTTAAGATCTAGATGAGTTTTGAGACTTGAATTTAGGAGTGAAATATTTAGCCAAGTGTTTGAGTGAGTATTGGGGAATGTTTTGAATGATATGAGGGTGAAATAAGGCTAAGTATAGGCATTTTCACACATGGGAATACTTAGGCCCAAGCCCTAAAGACCTTGGATCGGATAAGAAAAATAGTGCACAAAATATACTGTGG
>JAPFFP010047228.1:0-10486 GCA_026153255.1 Solanum medicagineum | reverse complement strand
CATAAGGGCTCCTAGTTGATTTAACTCCTAATTAGGTCCCAAACTTTTTATTTTAAACCCAATTGAGGACTTCCGACTCCCAGTTTAAAATACACTCCTATTATAATTAATCACCACAAACATACTTAATTTAAATTACGCTATATTCGCCTTAACTCTTCCAGTTAAACGATTACCTTTGACTAGTTAATTTACGGGGTCTAACATTTTTATTTGAAGGTGTCACCTAGGAAGGGGGTCATGAGATTTGGAAAGAAGGGGAAGCTGAGTCCACGTTTTATTGGGCCATACCAGATTGTAAGAAGGATTGAGAAGGTTGCCTACGAATTAGACTTGCCTTCCGAGCTAGATGGAGTTCACTCAGTGTTCCACGTATCTATGTTAAAGAAGTGGTTGGGGAATCCAGCCTTAGTGATTCCGGTGGAGAGTACGAGTCTGAAAGACACCTTAGCATACGAGGAAGTTATAATTCAGATTCTTGACTGACAAGTTCATAGGCTGAGGAACAAAGAAATAGCCGCCATTAAAGTCCTATGGAGGAATCAATTTGCTGAGGAAGCTATGTGGGAAGCTGAGGAAGAGATGAAACTTAAATATCCCCATCTATTCATGCCAAGTGATGATGACATCGAAGTTAAACATTATTATTCTTACCAATTCCGAATACTCTTTTCCATTAAGTGATACCTTGTGTTATTCCATTCCCGAGTCTAAGAAGGAGATAGATAGATGATAGATAGTGAGAGATCGAGTGTTCCCAAGTGAGGAATAGGATGAGTTCTGAAGTTATTCGAGTCCCTGTTCGACCTTTACTCATCATTTGAGGACGAATGATTCCAAGGGGGAGATGATGTAACACCTCATGAAATTACTAAAACGCCTCTAAACTTTGTTATCCGCATAACATATCTTTCCAAGATCTAACGGAAAATTTGAGACCGGATTTGCGATCAATATGAAAAACTGAGTCAGAAAATGGTCTCGACTTGGCTTTAACGCGAAAAAACGTGAATTATTTTTCCCAAAGTGAGCTTAAAATAGTGAGGTTTCCGCGCCCCTTCCGCGACACAGAGAGGACACGGAACCACACTTTGTTGTTTTTCAAAAGATTCGATGGGAATCGAAAATTCACAAAAAAGTGTATAAATACACTAGTGCACACTGCGCACTAGTGTGTGGAGGAATCAATTTTTTCTTTTAATTCGGGAGGGGCAATTTCTTCCTTCCTGATATATTTTTATATCCCAAGTTGATTTTAAAATATAAATTCATACAAAAGTGTTTATACCCATTCTTTTTCAAAGATTTTTACGCTAAGTCTAAGAGAGAAGAAGGAGAAACAAGTGAGGGTTTCCAGAGAAGATTAGATTCTTAAAGAAAATCTCCATTCCTAGGTACGTCAAGGGTACCCAAAAGCATGGGATTATTCTTCCATGTTCCCAAGATAGAGTTAGGATGTATAATTGATCCTTAAAAAGTCTTAAATTGTGATTCTTGAAAGTATCTTGATTTTAGCATATAATTCTTGAATATTATCTTGAGCTCTTGATTTTATGCTTTAAACTATACTTTACATCTTAAATTGATGATCATCACATCCAATGTTTAATGTATATCTTCATTACTATGTGATTATGATTAAACCCTTGCAAATTCTCTCTGTAAACACTTGAATAATGAACTTAGGGGAATGTGTAGAGCCTTGATCGGCTGAATGTGATGTTTGACTGAGTCTGAGTCCTGAGGTGATGAGTGTTGATGACTGTGATAGCTGAAATTATTCTAATAGAGTTAGACTAATATATTCCCTTGAATTTGAAAAGATAGTCTTGCCCGTAGCGGTTGAGTGATGGGAATTCTTGATGAATTGATAGACTTATGAGCATGTCGAGTCTTGGGAGGAAAATTGAGCTCCGAAAATGAGTAAGAGTGAGTCCCATTCGCACTCATTACCTATATGGACAGTGGACCAGAGGATTGGATCGTGAGAACAGATGTTTCCTTAGTCCCAAAAGAGGACTTACTATTATTATAAACCCCTGATGTACACCCTTTTACCCTGGAAAGGTGCTGGGCAGATGCCCTAACGACATCAATTTTTTGAACTATCACCGGCTCATAGGTGATGGGTGTAGGTCGAAGAAACTCCCAGATAGATTTAATGAGAATAGAATTTAGATGTGATGTGATGGTTTGATGTTTGATAGATAGTGAGGTGCTAGAGTCTTGTCCCTTACTCTGAGGTGAGGTTGAGTCATTGATGAGAGATTGTTATAGTGTTTCCTTTTCCTTTATCCTGTTTTACATACAATACATTCCATGTATTTATGCCCCTTTGGCACTGCATCATTTTATGATGCAGATACTGTAGACAGAGGACTTTAGCAGCCAAATCGTTGAGGTTCCGAGTTTAGATTCCAGTCGTTTGTGACTCCTCCCCAGCATTTGGAGGATGGTTATTTATTTATCTTTTTGTCAATATTTCTTTTGATTGTGGTACCCATGGCCTATCATGGTGTCTTCTTAGATGTTAGTTATAGAGGCTTTGTAGACATAGATGGTTGATGGATAGTGTCGGGATGGTTTGATTCCCATTTCCTTTCTTTCAGATATTTATTCATATTATCTTCTGTTAGTTCACTACTATAATGAATCTTCCACCGTTGAACTGATTGAATGATGGCAAAGAGACTGAGTAGTCTGCTTGGGGGCTAGCAATAGTCTCCGAGTACCAGCCACGCCTATGGTACCCTCCTGGGGCGTGAAAGCTATAGAGGCTTTATAGACAGGGATAGCTGATAGTTGATATTGGGATTGTTTTTTTCCCATTTCCTATTATTATTAAGTTTCTCTTTTCTTCGTACTCCATATGATAGTGATTGTGATAGTTTATCAGCCTATCGATAGCCCCTTTTTAATTACCTAGTATCATCCGCAATATGAATTGGTTGAACGAAGGAAATGAGACTAGGTGGTCCGCTTGGGGGCTAGCAATAGTCTCCATGTGCCAGTTACGTCTACGGAACCCTCCCAGGGCGTAACAAATCTGGACTCCAAAACCACCTAGAAACACATTTTTATGAGCTGGAATTTATGGGTTTTCAACCCATTTACGCCCCATAGTCCAGGGGTCGTAAAGAAATGCCCCAGTTACGTCTAGGGAACCCTCCCGTGGTGTAACAAATCTAGACTTGAAAACCACCTAGAAACACATTTTGACGAGCTAGAATTTATGGGTTTTCAACCCATTTACACCCCGTAGTCCAGGGGTCGTAAAAAAATGCCGCCAAAAACTCTGCTCTGGCAATGTTCACTAAAGCTGTCATAATTGTTTGCTCCAAACTCCAAATAAGGCAATCTTGGTGGAGTTGGAAAGAGGTTACAAAGACGTTTTAATTTGATAGGTTATAGGGCACCTAATTTTTTATGCTCTGAGAGTAACGATCATTTGAAGTTAACTCTTGCCACAATCTAACACAAAAAACTTAATCGGTAGGAATGTTTGAACTCGACTAAGTACTAGATGTCTCCTATGATCCTAAACCACTTCCAATACACTTTACACATATAGGAATGAGTCTTAAAATATAGGTACAATTAAGACTTCACTAGGTTCAAGCTTATTAACTTACAACGAAAAAATTCGCATCTTATGACAGAGTCGTGGAATGTTACAACTTAAGAACTTCTTGGTCTTCAAGTATTATAATGGAAGGTAATGAAAGGACTCATTGCATTTAGTATACAATTTTTATTTGATGTGAATTGCTTTTATATTATTCTTTTGTACATTACCGACAAAATAAGAGTAAATTTGCTTAAGCATAACATAGATTTTTATTTTACTTTTCAACTCTATTTAACCTATATATAAAAGAAAAAAAGAAAAATTTTTTCTTGCAAAAAATACAATGAAAAATAAATAACATCAAATAGACAAAAACTGGACCTTTTTACAAATATTACTAATAAATGAAATAATTTCCCGAGAATAAATTGGCTATACTAGTTAATGACTTTATAATAAGTGCTTGGTATTTGGTAAACTAAGAATTTAAGGCAATGACTTTTTAATTCTGTTGATTCATTAAGTATGATAAATTCTACTATTCAATATTTGATTAATTAAATATTTGATTTATTATAAGGGTAAACAAGCAATTCAACTTTACACTTTAAAGCTTACCAATCTTAATAATATATATATATTGATGAATTTTAAAATATGAAGACTATGATATGATATATGATAAATAATGATAATAAGGAAAAATCTTATAATTTTTTAATGTATAAGGAATAAAATTTAAAAGGAAAAACAATGAAAGCTTTATACAAAAACATGTATTCTATTTTTCAAAGTCACAGCTCTTCTGCTTAAACAAAATCCAAAATGAATTATATATATATGTGACTGCCCTATAAATAACAATTTCTTATGCAAAATTATTAGAAAAGTGTAAGTTCACATTCACAACTATTTTTAAGAAGACATATTTTTGAAGCTCTTAGTCAGGTCTTCGACAGAAAATGAACTTCTGCTCTGAATTATCTTGATGTTCAAAAAAATATATACCAATATAGTTGAACATTATTTGGATTGCCAACACTGTACTATAGCGCACCCTCAGATCATCGCCATTCAGAGTCTTGCGGAAATCTATTCAAATTCCTATTCCAGCAGAAAGCCAACCAGTCAAAATGAGATGATCTTGGAATACATCGTCACAAATGAAATAAAATGTAGTGCAATCCTTTTGGTGTTCTTAGGGTCACCCCAGAATCACTTAGCATTTCAATATTTAAATGAATTGGAAAGTAATTAATCAAATAGATATCTGGTACTAGCTATCACTTACTAGAAAAACTTGTGAAGTTAAGCTTATAAACATATCGATGGACGACAACAGTCCTGCTAATTATTCAACTTCCTGATGAATTCCTTGTGAAGGAGCTGATAGATTAAATACATTTTCGAGTACCTCATTAGTGTTGATTTCTGTTGTTGAGTATAGAAAATGAAGAAAAAATGTGATCCACATACCTCTAATGTGAGAGGAATAGATAAAAAGGAGGAGCTAGCCAATTTGACCCAGATCCACATATCTCTATTTTCTTGCCTCATCTTATTGACATATCGCGGCAAAGTTTCCATAGCATTAGTAATTTCCTACAATAGCAAAACTATTATACAGTACTTCTATACAATCTAATTTACAAATTTTCTGAAAATACTATTTTCTCCATTCAAACTTATGTGGCACTTTATGTTTATACAGAGTCAGTTTAACAAATCTTAGAAGCTATATTGGATTAGATCAACTTAATATTTTAAAATTAAAATCTACATATTCAAAATTATATGAAAATTTTTATAAGTTTCAATTATTCTCATAAAAGAGTTACATAGGTTAAATCTTGTAAAGCAAAATGTAAGTAATCAACACTGATATTCAACAAAGTTGGGAAATTACAGTGGAATATCTCTCAATCTTTTAGGCAAAGCAGTAAACTACCAAACAAAACAAATGAAAAAGTAGAAAAGGGAGGTTCTGGATTAAAAAAATGGCTAAAGAAAATAAAAAGCATATTCTTCCATAGTCTAGTTAAGTTGGTTATTGGTCTATTTATGCCTTCTGGTGCAAGGGTGCTTTTTGTCCTTCCTTCTAATAGCTTGGCATTGGGATTTGGGACCACATTGTCACGCCCTGGGAGGGTTCCCTTGACGTTACTGACACTCAGAGACTATTATTAGTCCCTAAGAAAACCACTTGGCCTCATCACATTCACTCAATCATTGCATCAGTGGAAGACATCCGAATGAATCCAATCCATGTCAAGGATCACATCAAAGAAAACCATCTCCAATTCTACCAAGTAGGCCAAGGTATCTCTATGATAAATAGATACTACACAATCCCTATAAACCTTCTCAGGTAAGATAGACTCACCAGTAGGAGTGGAAACAGAAAAGGGTTCAATTAAATACTCTGGAAGGATCCCAAATCTACTATCCACATCGGGAGTTACTAATGATAGAGTGGCACCCGAGTCAAGCAATGCATAACAATCAAATGTAAAGACCCGTAGCATACTCATAACATCTGTTACAGCCTCCTAATCCTTATGATTACCCATGGTATAAAGACGGTTTGTCCCGCCTCCTGTGCCCGTATTAGTACCCCTCTGATGACCGCCAACTGGGGGTGCTATGGAGAACTCTGCTCTATTGCTTCCTTCACCTCGTCTACTCTTTGGGCACTCAAATTGGAAGTCACTAGTCTGCCCTTATGAGTAACAAACATCTTTTCCCACACTGCACTCACCCAGATGGAGTTTACAACACTTGTCAAAAGGTGGCTTTCCCTTCGTACCCTAGGTCGCACTAGCTTGAGATTGAGAACCCAGGGCCCTGTAATTCTGGTAAGCAATAGACTTCTATACATACATATTTCGCTGGACAAGTGAGCTCGCTGCAAAGGGTGCATACTAAGAAGACCACTTCTTAAAATAAAATTTATCACCCTTATTCTGTTTCGGCTGGCTAGGTTCATGCCCTGTTGTTCTTTCCTACTGATCTGCTCTTCCCTATCTCTCCTTATCTTTCTCAGTTTGCTGTGCATATACCATAATCCTATTAATGCCCATACGTGGGATCAACAATGCTTCTTTGCATTCCTTCTTCACATGTCTGCCCAAACTAGACACAAACTTCCTTATCCTTGCCCTCATTTCTTGGACTATCTTCGGAGCATATCTGTACAACTGAATGAACTTGAGGTTGTACATGTTAATATTCATCCCCTCTTGTTTTAAGTTCACGAACTCATCAACCTTCACCTTCTTTAACTCTTGGGGAAAGAAGTGGTAAAAGAAAGCAGCCTCAAACTTATTCCACTCCGCAGGCTCAGCATCTTCACTTCTACTGTCTTCCTATTGGTTGTACTAAACATTTGCAACATCTTTTAGCTGGTAGGAGGCAAGCTCAACTCCTTCAATCTAATTAGCATGCCTGACCCTCAAGACCTTCCACATCTCATTGATAAAGTTCGGTGGGTCCTCCTTAACCTTTGACCCTATATACAGTGGTGGTTTCATCCATAAGAAGTCTCTGATCCTGGTTGCATCCATGGACTCTTGTGAACTTGAACTAGGAGCCTAAGGACCTTGACAATTACTCTGGGAGGCCACTAACTGAATAAGCATGGTAATGGATCCCCTAAACTCTATCTCTAAGATGGGGGCTGGTTGTAGTTGTGCAACTTGTGGGACCTCAGCAGTCCTGGTAGGACAACCTCTTCTCCATCTCCCAAACTGAGTAGGGACCAATCGTTAGGAATTCTCAGTAGTTGGGGCTGAGGCATCTCTCTAGCGGTAGTTCATTTTTGAGGCATATTCCTCAAATGTGTAATGCACGAAATAGAACAAGGCTTTCATAGAGTTAATCTCTACCGCATGAAATCAGATCATAGAAGAAGGGAAGAACTTCCTAAAGTCCTATCGCCTCCTGCTTATGATATGTGGTGCGCTACACACCCATAAACAAGACTCTATTAGAAATGGTTTCATAGACTCCCTAGGGCACTAGAACTATATGCTCTGATACCAAGTTTGTCACGCCCAAAAAGGGTACCCTACGTAACTGGCACTCAGAGACTATTGCTAGTCCCTGGGCGAACCACCTGGCCTTATCATAATTATTCAATCATTGCATTAGCATAAGACATCAGAATTAACTATTAATTAATAGCGGGCTATTCTACCTCATCATATCTATGTCAAGGATAAGGGCCATAGGCCAAAAGACTAGTCATTAACTTCCATCACATAAAATAGAATTGAAGAAACTTAGTTTAGAAAGGGGGAAGGACCCTAATATTAACACATCATCTCTATGTCTATGAAGCCTCTTAGTCTACAGTTTAAGAAGGTACCATGACAGGCCATGACTATCACAAGCTCAAAAGTGACTGAAAACATAAGAAAAAGGATAAAAAGGATCCTCTTAATGCAGTGGAGGGCTCACCAAGTCTCTGAAGCTAGAAGTCTCTGAACCTTAACGAATCGCATGCTGAAGTCCTCTGTCTACTAAAAATCTGCATCTTGAAACGATGTAGCGATAAATGGTGTCTGTACTGTACGCGAAATGTATGGTCTTTAAACAAGCTAAAAGTAAATAGTATAGACAGAATAATATGGAATAACATCAACTCATCAGGTACTCATCTCATCTCAGAGTAAGGAATAGATGCCATCACATCAATATCAATCATGACTCAAACCATCACATCAACATTAGATTACTATCAAGATGGAACCAATCTGGGAGTTTCTCTAACTCACAGCCATCATCTATGAGTCAGTGATGATACAACAAAGTGATGTCATTGCCACATTCCTCCAGTACCTTGTTGGGGCAAAGTACGTGTCTATCTGTAGATCCATAATTCCATCAAGTCCTCTTTTGGGACTGAGGAAACATCCATGTTCACGTTCCAATCTCTCCTACACAGGTCGCATAGTTAATGAGAGCAAGTGGGAATCATTCTTACTTATTTCGGTGCTCAATACTCCTCCCGGAATTTAACATGCTTATAAGCATCAAACATCAAGATTTCTCATCATCTAGTCTCTTTTGGACAAGGAACATCAACTCATCTTGGCATTTATCAACTCAAGGAATTAGGAACATACATTTAAAATTAAATTCAACCTCTTTAAGACTCTGAGGATATCAATCTCATTAGCATCATCATCAGCACATTCAATTCAATGCCAGAACCACAACAACAATCATATTTATATCATCAAGGTTCTAGGCATCATCCTAAGTTCATTCTTGTAATTTTTACCAAAGTAACCTAGAGGGGTTCATATGATAATTTAGATAAATAATTAAACAAATAATTCAAGTTGTGGTGATCATCAATTCGAGAATATATAGGTAAATGAAATAGTTTTCAGCAAAACATTCTAGAATTTTGCAAACAGAACCCATCACCTTCAACTATCAACTTTCTATAATCAAAGGGGGCACATGGGAGAACAATCCTATGTTTTAGGTGACCTTACATACCTAGGATGATGGATTACTTAGGCTTCTTCAAGGAAATTGACCCCAATCTTGAATTTTCTCAAGCTATCTCTTCTTTCTCTCTTATGAACTTTTATGTAAAGGTTAGGAAAAATGGGTTTTAAAACCCTTAATATTAAGAAAAAGACCCTTAAAACACATTTTTGGGACTCAGTATAGGTTGGAAAATGACCAAAGTGCCCTTCCCGAATTAAAATAAGAATTTGTTTCAGAAATTACACAGGTCTGCAACGCGTCTTGGGCACGAACCAGTGTATTTTCTTCCAAAGTCTTCCTGTCGAAAATTTTCAAAAAAAAAATATAAGTGTTAGTTAGCATTCCTTCCATGTCGTTCCTCGAGCACGGACTGACATTGTTTCCTGATTAATTATGAAAAATTATTTTTCGACCTGATTTCTCTAAAATTGGGTCAAGGCCATTTTCCCACTCCATTGTTCATGCTGATCGCAAATTCGGTATAGGATTTTCCATAGGAGCTTGGAAGACACTTTATCCGCATGATTCCTTTCTAGGGGTATTTCAAAATTTTCACGGGATGTTACACACATATTGGTGCAGGTGCTTGGGCCATTTCGTATTCCTGGTACTGCACCTAGGCACCTCATACTTGTGCTCTATGTTTTTTACAATGCCACTCCCATGGAGACAAACCTTGTCCCCAAGGTTCTAATCTGGAAATCATTGCAACAATGTATGAGAATCCTCCTAAGAAGCATCTGTTGATGGAAGACCCGTCCACTTGATAAGGAATTGATGAACTTGGTGAACCAGCCCTCAAAAAAGTCTAGGCCTTGATGACATCTTTAGGGAGAAAACTCTGTTCTGGCAATCTTCACTAAAACGGTCATAATATTTTGCTCCGGACTCCAAAGAAGTCAATTTTAGTGGAGTTAGAAACAAGATGCAAAGACCTTTAATTTGATAGGTTATGGACCCACCTAATTGTTTATGTTCTGAGAGTAAAAATCATTTGAAGTTAACCCTTGCATAATCTAATACGAAAAACTTAATCAGTAGGAAGGTTTCAACTCGACTAAGTACTAGAGGTCTCTTGTGACCCTAAACCATTTCCAATACACTTTCCACATTTAGGAATGATCCTTAAAATATAAGTATAAGTAAGGCATCACTAGGTTCAAGCTTATATATTTACAACGAAAAAATTTGCATCTTATGATAGAGTTGTGGGATGTTAAAATTTAAGTACATCTTGGTCTTCAAGTATTGGAAGTAATAATTAATTAAGTATATAAGGAAATATAAGTATATAAGGAAAATAAAATTATACTATTACTATAATTAGGATTATTATATATGTATATAAACATATACATACACACAAACGAAAGTGTGTGAATAAGCAGAAAATTGTATTCTTACTTTCTTCCTTTT
>JAPFFP010047227.1:0-32874 GCA_026153255.1 Solanum medicagineum | reverse complement strand
GTTTAGTTTGCCTACAACAATAGCTATCAATCTAGCATCGGTATGGCTCCTTTTGAGTCTCTTTATGGTAGACATTGTAGATCACTGGTTAGGTGGTTTGAAGTTGGAGAGGTGTCTATGTTGGGACCAGATCTAGTTATGAAGGATCTAGAGAAGGTTAGGATGATTAGGGAAAGGTTGAAGATGGCCCAAGGTAGTCAAAAGTCCTATGCTGATGAGAAGAAAAAGGCTCTTGAATTTACAGTTGGTGATGAGGGCTATTTGAAGGTTTCACTCATAAAAAGTGTGGTTTGCCTTGGCAAAGGGGACATTGATTTCATGGTTTGTGAGTCCTCATAGAGTTTTGAGGGAGATTAGTGAGGTTGCGTGCAAAGGGGAAGTTCCTTCGGATAAGGATATGGTTCGTCCAGTACTTCACGATTCTAGGATTGAGGAGTTGTGTTGGTGATTCAAGTGTTATAAGGTTCTTGAGGTAGTGGATGCTGTGGAGGACAAGTTGACTTAGGAGAAGGTCCGGTGGAGAAGTTGGGTGGACATGAGTAAAGGTTGATTTGTGAGGGTGTAGTGTTTGTTAAGGCCTAGTGGAGAATTGTAAAGTCAGTAGTGTTTCTTGGGGAGCCGGAGCGGGCATGGAGGAGCAATATCTATACCTCTTCCATTCTATTCAAGCTTATGATATCATGTCAGCCCCCATTCTGTGATTTCATGTCTCCTGTTCCAGCCTCTAAGTCCTTTGCATGCATTCATGTTTACATTGAAAAGGTTCATGGTGATTATACACTTATATTGAGATTTTGAAAATGGTGTTTTAAAGTGCATTGTTACATTCTTGTTGGGGATGACATCTCTATGATTACTCTTCTCTCGTATATTTCTTTGACATTCGGGGACAAATGTTCCCAAGGGGGAGATATTGAAACGATCCCAAAAAGTGATCGAAAATGTGCCTTGGAAATGCCCAGAATCGTAATT
This sequence comes from Solanum medicagineum, assembly GCA_026153255.1. Taxonomy (NCBI): domain Eukaryota; kingdom Viridiplantae; phylum Streptophyta; class Magnoliopsida; order Solanales; family Solanaceae; genus Solanum; species Solanum medicagineum. The sequence goes on along the minus strand of JAPFFP010047227.1, from coordinate 31,902 downwards.
TCCATGTATCTCAAAATCCGTGCTTGATTCTGAAAGTCCGACTTCGTATTCTTGATTAGGGGGTCAAATTGAGCGGGAAATGGGTCTAACCCCGATTTTAGAGCGATCGATTAACAATTTTGATAATCTAAGTTTGACGAAAAATAATGTCTAGGCGCGTTAGTACATTTTGTTGTCCAGAATTTTGTCCGGTCCAAGGCTTTTGAGTCTTGCGCCCAAGTGTTTCCATATGTGAAAATACCTATACTTAGCTTTATTTCACCCTCATATCATTCAAGACATTTCCCAAAACTCACTCAAAAACTTAGGCTTATTTCTCTCAAAATTCAAGTGCTAAAACCGTCTCCGGATCTTAAGGAATTCAACCAAGCTTCAAGTCTCCATCTTCAATCTTCATCAAGTTCATCTCCAAAACTAAGGCTTGCGGGTTTCATTCATGGGCTCCTTTCACCCATGATGCCCAAGCTTCCTTTCTTAAAAATTGCATGAATTAAAGTTCATTTACTCATATGTCTTATTTATTATAAAAATCATTGCATGCTATGTTGGGGTTTATGAAATTCTGACTGTTTATAATGTTTTGGGCTATGAATCTAAGATCTATTGTGAGATTTGATGACGGATTTTGATGGATATTTCTTTGGGATGTTACCAAGTATCCACTGATGGTTTTACATTGAATTTTGTAGCATGATAACACTCTTGAATTGGATGGTTTTACAGTAGCACTACACACCCGCCAAGTGTTTGATAAAATATCCGATTATGGTTTCTTGAGGAATTGAAGGTCCAATGCATGTCTTATGAGTTGAATGGCTTTATGATGATGAAAGGAAGGCTTATATATGATGATGAGAGGAATGTATGTATATGATATTATCTTAATAGTGTTGGGGATGACCAAGCCTTATCTAGGAGGTTGTAGGCCCGGGTAACCTTGTTGAGAGGTTTGTAGCTCGGTCGCCACGATCGAGAGGTGGCAGGCCTGTGCAACCTTGTAGGGGGTTTGTTTCGATCAACCTTTTTGGGGGGGGGTTTGTACTCCATCAACCTTGTTTGGGACTTTGTACTCCATCAGCCTTATGAAGGGGTTTGTACCTCATGCGCCTCTCCAAGGAGGTGGTGCGCCTTGGACTTGCACTAAAGTGGTCACTCCTTACACATGTATTATGTTCTACATAAGCATGATTTTTCTTCAAGTATCATTCATACATGTCATATTGCTATATGTTTATTCATTGTCTATGATATGCATTTTGATTATGGTACTTATCACTTGTTGCATTTCATCCTACATACTTAGTATATTCAAATGTACTAACGCATACTCTATGCCTACATGATGTCATCATGTAGCAACTGAAGCTTCGGTTGAGCATCTTCATCCACGTGGCTAGTATGCTTCCACTTAAGCTTGTTGGTGAGCCCTCCACTTCGAAGACTTTGCTAATGATCTCTTACTATGTTGTTGAACTGTAAATATTGACTATGAGGGTGAGCCCGGTTGCTTGTCTTGGCCCCCGCTATTATCTATGTATTAGAGGTGTTGTTGGACATGTCATGTGTAATGTTATGAGCTTGACTCTCTCTTGACTCTTGTTGTTATGATATGAACAATGTCCCTTAGCCCCGATTATCCCTATTTGTACTCTTTTGTTGCTATTTTATTGCTTCCTCGATCAGGGATTCGTAATGATGTTCGAAGAGGCTTGCTTGGGGTCCCTTTGGGTTCCCCTTGCGCCGTGTCACGTATAGGCGTTAGGCTTGGGTCGTGACATATCTACTCTTTTCCTATTTTCCTTATAGCCTAAGAGATCAAGGAAGTCAAAATGTTATCATTACAATTAAATTGGAAAAGTGAATCCTAACTAGTAGCTATAATTTAGTTTATCAACAGATACTTGCTTTTATTTTTTTTTAGCTTCAGAGATTGTTTAATGTTAAGTTTAATTATTGTGTCATTCGTTCTAGACATGATTCTTGATAAATCTTGGATTGAAAAATCATGAAACACTCCTGAATATGTGAATTGGGTAAGGAAGTTTCTGGATTTTGCTTTTGAGCATATGTCAATTGACAGACATGTAATTAAGTGTCCATTTTTAAGATGTGATTCAATAGGTGGAAAAGAAGAGATGTAGTTCAAGAAGACCTAATTTTAAAGCCTTTTCTAGATAAATACAAATTTTGGTATTTACATGGTGAAAATTGAAATACAATTATGGCACAAACATTTCAGAGCACACATTCCATAGAAGAGACTTTGCAACCTCATAACTCAATTGAATGGAGTGCTTTATGGTTCACTAGAATGAACATCACTGAACCTAATGTGTCTTGTCAGCCTATCAATAGAGAAAAAATATTTAATGAAGAGCATATTGAAAGGCATAATGAAGATTATTCAAAGTTCTATGAACTGATCAAAGATGAAAAACAACCATTATACGAAGGGTGTACAAACTATTCCAACTTCTCCTTTCTAATCAAATTGTATCACATAAAGTGTTTGTGCCAAATGACTGACAAAGAGATGAGTATGATATTAGAGGTATTAAAAGATGCCTTTGAGGATGCCAAGATTCCTATTTGTTTTTATGAGGCTAGAAAATCATTAATAAATTTGGTCTTAATTATACCAAGATACATGCTTGTCCAAATGATTGTATGTTATATTTTGGAAAAGACGACGAAGACTTGCAATAATGCAAGACATCTAGGTGGAAATATAGTAGAAAAAAAAGCAAACCTACAAAAGTTTTATGCTACTTTCCTCTAAAACCAAGGCTACAAAGATTGTCTATATGTTATAAAACTGCTGAGTTATGAGATGGCATTCTTTAGGGGGTAATCAAGACGAATTGATGAGGCATCCTAGGGATTCTCAGGCTTGGAAAACATTTGACTCTCTTCATCCAGAATTTGATGCAGATCCTAAAAATGTATGACTAGGCCTAGCTACTGATGGTTTTAATCCTTTTGGAGTAATGTCAACATCTTATAGTAGCTGGCTAGTGATTCTTAATCCTCCATAGAAGTGCATGAAACAATCTTCATTTATTCTCTCAATGATCAAACAAACAACAACAACATAGCTGGTGAAATCCCACAGGTGGGGTCTAGGAAGGGTAGAATGTACGCAAACCTTACCACTACCTCATAAAAGTAGAGAAGCTATTTCCTAGGAACCCTCATCTCAAAACCTATAAGCAGAAAGAACTAGATATGACAAAAAGGAAAGGAAAGGGAACAGAAAGAGCGACTAATAACAAATAGCACATGGCAGTATGTAAATATGACAAAACTAACACATATACGACAGATAATGAGAACATAAGTTAAAAAAACCCAAGGCCATGCATCCACCTAAACTACTAGTTAGCCTGCAACTCTAATTCGCGACCTCCACTTCTTTCTATCTAAGGTCATGTCCTCAGTGAGATCAAGTTCCGCCATATCATGTCTGATCACCTCCCCCCCAACTTTTTCGGTCTACCTCTACCCCTTCGTGTAGCTTCGAAAAACAACCTCTTATCCATGAACTGCGGGAATCATGATTTGATGGAGTGCAGACATTAGGTTTTTCTAGAAATGAGACATGTAAAATACGAGTATCTTTGATGTGAATAGTTAGTGATTTTGCTGGGATTAATAATGTATTAGGATGGAATACATACACTTAATTTGCTTGCACCACATGTAACTTTGTGATAGACTCTTATAGGTTGACGCATAGTACAAAATGGTGTTTTATGGGTCATCATCATTATCTTAAAAGTGGTCATTGATTTAGATTGCAACATCTTTCTTTCAATGGGAATGTCAAACAACGAGAGTCACCAATTGTATTATCATGTTCAAACATCTTGAAACAAATGGAGGACATTGATGTCAATTTTGAAAAAGCATTTGAGTTGGATAATAAGCACAAAAGAGCTAAAAAAAGCTATTGTTGAAGATGACTTCATACAATGGAGAAAGAGAAGAACATTTTTTGATCTTACTTATTGGAAATCTAACTTGTTACGTCATGATCTATATGTTTTGGGCACTGAGAAGAATGTGTGTGATAATGTGATGTACACTTTGATTGGTGACTCTAAAAAATTAAAAGAGAATCTCCATGCTCGAAAGGATCTTAAAGAAATGGGTATAAGACAGAACATTGTCCAAATGAGAAAGGAAATTATCGTACATCTTTATTTAATATTTTAAAAACAAAGAAAAATATTTTTAAGAAAGATGTATTTTGAGGACTTTAAAGAATGTCAAGCTGCCTGATGGATATGAGAGCAACATTTCGAGATGTATCGACTTAAAACAAAAAAAGCTTTTTAGAATGAAAAGTCATGATTTTCACATTCTCATGCATCACTTGCTACCAATTGCAATATGCAATGTTTTGCCAGATGAGGTGACTGTCATGCTAATAGAGTAGAGCACATTCTTTCGACAACTATGTGCCAAAAATGTAACCACCTGACCTAGGGGCCTAGTATTCACACGGCAAATGAGATACTTGAAGGCACCTTACCCAATCCATCTAAGCATCTTAAGCATTCATAGGCGTTAAATCAAAATTTTTTACGAAAAACATAAGGGGAAAGGGACTATGGGCAATTTTATGCAATGAAGCAATATAAAAAACAGTGAGAATAGATAACATCATTTTTTGTCTATATACATACCACTAATACATAACAAATAGAATTGGTACGATTGGTTTCTATCAAATAGAAAGAAAATCTATAATAATAAGTAAAAGCATTAGAAGAGCTATAAATACACCATCTAAAAACAAAAGTACATAATAGAGTGGAAAACAGGTGGAGTCCATAACTAAGGGCTCACTACAATAATAAGCTAGTCTCGAACACCAACTACTAGCCATGAGCTGATGGAGTAGTACTTTTCCCAGCATGGTTAAATCATGTAGGCAAATATGCATTAGTACATTTGAATGTACTAAGTATTGTAAGATGCAATGCACGGATGAAATTGTAATTCCATTATAATTAGACATAACATATGAATATACATAAGATTGAAGAGTCATGAGGTAAGCTTAAACATGCACGAGGAATAAGACTCAAGTCAATACGAGACAATGCATAAGAAAACACATAAAAATGAGACATATCATAAGATCATATAACTTTGTGGGAATGGACCATAATCAACAGTAAGACCATGTCAGCTACTACATGGAATCCAATGAACTCTTTCCATAGGGAAAAAGGCCAATGCACTCCTTCCATTGGGAATAGGGAAATTCACTTTCCAAGGTAGATATCCAAACTTAGTAACTTTGCAACTGCATCTTTCATAACTTTGGGACTTACATGGATCCACTAGCCTAGCATATATGGCTCCTACGGCGGCACATACTCTTGGAATCATAAGTAGCCATCGTAGGAGTAGCTCTAACTTAAGAATCTTTCTTAAACATCTTTTAGGGCAATGATTATCATACATATATCCTTGGTAAACTTAGCTTTGAAGCTCTTCATAAATTCCCTAGTCATAGTCATAAGTCATAGGAAACTTTCACTAAAAATAAGGTGGACTTAGTTAATGCATGGAACATTCATAAATCACATGAGTCTTAAGAAATTTCCTTAGAAAGGAACATCAAAATCGTCCAACCTTACTCATAATGAAACTCATCATTGATCATCATCGTGTGTGTATATATATATATCTACTTAGTAAAATAGTCATTGAACTCCATGAGTATCATATAATAACATAAGGATCATGAAATCATCATAAACATACGCTTTATATTGAGGAACATAAAGAAAAGGTAAAATGCATAATAGAGAACTTTGGGTGAAAGGTAACCATAAATTAACTCACATACGTGGAGAACTAAGGAGAAATTGAATTGAACCCTTGGGGAAAAAATCTTGGAAACCCTAGCCTTCTTCTTGAGAGCTCTTACCTTAGGAACTTTGGAATTAAAGGAATGAGAGAAGGAGGGGCCGTAAGTCCCCTCGTTTGAGGCATACCTGAAAATCCTAAAAAGCTAACCTTCACTGAATTGAAAGCTATGATCTACAGTATGGGCCGTTAAAACTTCTTATAGGCCGTGGTTGGACTCGTAGAGTCCTTCCACACTTTATCATTTTTCCTCACTTCATTGTATCTATTCACGAAAGGTCTATACGGGTCGTAACAGATTCCACAAGCTGAAAACTCCAAATTTCATTCATGTCTTGCATCCCACTCATGAAATTGTCTATGGGCCGTCACCTGGTCCATGGGTTACCTCACAGTTGGAAACTTTTCCCTTTCCTAAAGTTCTATGTCTAGGAGCCAAGCCTACAGTCTTATATCATCTTATGGGTCCTTAAACCAGACTTTAGGTCTCTTTTTCGGCCAACTTTCTTCTACTCAGGGCTCTTAAACTAGGGGTCATTAGAATATCTCCTCCTAGGGAACATTCATCCCGAATGTACTTAAAGGCATACTCTAAGTAGTAAACTAGCACCTAATAACCTAGTATGCATGCAAAAATTCAAGACCAGCATCATTTCTTGAAAATATCAATTTTCATGCTTTAAACATGTCTCAAAATAGTTCATAAACATCAAATCAAATGCACACATCATGTGAAACCAAAATGCATGGAACTTGAGGTTTTGGAAGAATTCTTAGCACCTTGGGCTAGAGTAGAGTGGTATAGATGTGGACGTCACTTCATCATATCCAATTCCTATGTAGCACACTCGACTTGTTGATTTTTGCAAAGTATTTTGACGAATGCAACTTACTTGTTCCTTACCTTTTTCACTTGTCAGTCTAGGATTTCAATTGGTACCTCTTCATAACTCAAATCCTCTTCAATGTTCACATAATGCAAAGGAAGTATAGAACTTGGGTCACCTATGAATATCCTTAATATTCATATATGGAAGACCGAATGAATAAAGTGCAACTCATTGGGTAGATCCAAAATCATATGCCATTTTTCCCACTCCCACATATCTAAGACTCAATTTCTCTTTCTTACCGAACCGTAGAATACCTTTGATTGGAGGCACCTTCAAATAGACCCAATCAACAACTTGTAACTCGAGTTCCCTTCTTTTCACATCAGAGTACGTCTTTTGTCGGCTTTGCATTATTTGCAATTTCTCCCTTATGCTTTTAATTTTCTCCCTAGCATTCATCAACAATTCTTATCCTATTAAAGCCACTTCATCGACTTTGAACCGCCTGATAGGCGATCTACACTGTCTAGTATACAACGCTTCAAATGGTGCCATCCCAATACTTGTATGAAAGTTGTTGTTGTAGGTTGTCATGACCTAGACCTAGGGTCTAGGAGTGACATGGAGAATGGGAATCCAAAAGTCCCTAAACCAGCCTCATAGCATCTATCCATGCATCATTGGTTCGGAAGCCCACATGAAATAATAAACACATATTTCTAAGGGACGAGAAAGTAAGAATCACACCATGGGGACATCATAGGGTACTGATTTACATAGATTCACATAACACATAGCACATAAGGACTAAGGGGTAGGTAAGTATGACTTATTACATGGGGGCAATACGGGACTTAGGATCTTTCACATCATAACATGTACGCATATCATAATACTCATAATCCATACATAAAGTGATATCCAATAGATAGATACAACCATAATCATAATCTCCGAATTCAACACTTAGCATATGTTCAACAATGCCTCTAGTCATAAGATAGGATGGAGGGCAAGACATTTCCTGAGCTTAGCCTCAAGGTAAACTAAACATCATAGGTAGAATAATGGTGCTTCATCCTTGGAAGATAGGACTGACCAAAACAAATAACTCAAGATCTAATCTAGCCATCATACAGTTGATGAAGGTAATCTTTGGTCCCTACATGGTTAGATCATGTAGGCAAAAAGAATGCATTAGTACATTTGAATGTACTAAGTATGCGGGCAGGCAATGCACATGAACTCATTAATCCTGCATTTCAATAATAGATGAAAAAAGCACATATATAAAAAGAATCATATACCAAGTAAATAACTTATATCAATATGCCATGAGATGCATGATGCATGAATGCAAAGATACTTCATATATATTGAGGATTGGATTGTAACTAACGTAACATCAAGAGAGTTATAACAAGAAACTCCACCGTCTTCCCCAAAACAGATAATGTGGTGACCTACTTGCCAAAGGTAGATCCTTAATATTCTTCTTCTTTCCCCTTGAGGCATAAACATATACCTATGTTAAGCACATAGTTCAAGAGAAATGAGTATGGATCCTTGGGGATAGACCCACCCTGCCTCCAATCCCATGGATGCTAGGTCATCATTCCACTAGAATACATATGTATATACGTGCTTATAAACACAGATAAGTCTTTCAAAGCATAACAATGCATACTTAGGCATAAAGGCAAAATCACATTTCATGGTCATGCGTTCTTAGGCTAAAAAGCCAACATACTTCATGTCATACTTTTCATACATAGAAATAGCTCCTTTGGAGCAACTTCTTCATAAATGAGTATGGACCGATGGGGATGGCCCACCCAGCCTCAAACCTTAATCTTTACTCCCTAAACATAGTAGTGTCAACACCCATAATTGCTCAAAGAGCCACAATCTTTGACATTTATGTGATCACATTTTTTCATAAGCATAATCGTATCAAATTCATATACACAAACATAATTGAGTCTTGACCCACTTCATAAGCTTCATAAAATCCATAGTCATGTATGCATATGCCATGAATGAGATGAGATTAGCATAGGTAGTAGAGATTTAAACTTAAATCAATAATACATAATGCAATTCAAGTAAAGACATAAGTGAAATTCACATTTAAATCATAATATAGATTACCCATGCATAAATTAGCTTTTAAGGGGACATGCACTTTCATAACTTCATAACTTCAGTGCATTTCATCATATTAGGGATTAAATCACTTTAAAATCAACAATAAAACATAGACCATATATCAATTGAATTTAATAAATAAGAATAGTAAAAACCCATATTTGAAGTAGCTAAAATTCCATGAAATTGAGTGTAAAAGAGTTTGAGTCTTCTTGGTTGAAAGGGACTAAGAACCAATCCCACATACCTTAGCTAACCAAGAAGAAATACGAAGAAACTTGATGAAGAAGAAGACCCTTCCTTATGCTCCAAGCTAATCTCCAATGGCTCACTTGAGGGGTGTTCTTTATATGAGATAATTCGAATAATTCTAAGTGTAGGAATGAATTTGAATGAGAGAAATAGAGTTTAGGTCATTTGGAGGTCTTAGGGTAACATAGGAAGTCCTAAAAGTCACTTAGCAGTGGCCGTAATTTCAAAAAGCCTTTAATGAAGCAAAATAATATTTCTTGCAAGGGGTACCATGAGGAGGTAACGGCCCGAACAAGTTATCATGGTCCGTACAACCCTCCCGTGAGACCTCACTTAGCCAAATCTCAAAAAATACTTCACAAATGGGCTTCCCGGAAATGGTCATAACTTCTTCCGAACTCAAAATGAGATGAAAGCAAATGTGTTGGAAAGCTAATTCAAAGAGCTTCAAGATGATGGGTCAAGGCCACCCAGTTTTAATGTGCTAAGAGATATGACCATTTAAAGTTAACACTTCTATCGGTTCTTGTGAAAAACTTAGCTAATGAAATTCCTTTGAACTTGGTTTGATGAAGAAGGCCCATAATGACCCTAAACCACATAAATAAGCTTGAACTAAGGTCTTGAAAGTGAACTTAGCTTGAGCTTAAAGATCCCATACTCAGAAAAATTTTGACGAAGCACCATCAGTTGGTCTCACGGTTTGTACACAAGCTATAGAGCCGTGTACTTCTCTGTACTACTTCACTTAGAAAATTGTTTCCAAAAAAGTTCCAAGATGGAGATCCAATACTTAAAAAGTTTTCATTTCGGAACCCATATCAAAATCATAAAGTCATTAAAACTCATATCAAAACATATTTGAATTATTTAAAGCTTCTTAAAAGTCATTTTCTTGCACATGTATGCATGTCATGTCATGAAACTCAAGGGTGAAAGAATTAGAACCACTTGGAAACGGAAGAACTTAATACCTTAGGCTTGAGTATAATGGAAAAGATGGGGATATCGTTTCATCATATCCAACTCCACCTCCCATGTAACACTTTCCACATGTTGATTTCTCCAAAGTACCTTAATCAAAGCCACATCCTCATTACGAAGTTTCTTCACTTGCCTATCAAAAATCTCAATTGGAACTTCCTCATAAGATAAGTTCTTCTTAATATCAATACCTTCCAAAGGCACAATAGCACTAGGATCACCAACCAAATTCCTCAGCATAGACACATGGAAAATCAGGTGAATAAAACTCAAATCTGAAGGCAAATCCAACCTATAAGATACTTTCCTGATCCGCTTAATAATTTAAGTAAGGACCTATATATCTAGGGGACTCAAATTGCCCTTCTTTCCCAAATGCATTACACCCTTCATATGTGAGACCTTCACGTACACCCAATCACCAACATGAAACTTGAGATCTCTCTTTCTAACATCCAAATAGGACTTTTGGTGACTTTGGGCCGTCTTCAATCTCTCCCTAATCAACTTCACCTTTTCTATAGCTTCCAGCCAAATCCAGCCCAGTAGAAGGCATCATTTCCAACTCAAACCACCCCACTAGAGATCTACATCTCCCACCATACAAATCCTCAAATGATGCCATACCATTGCTCGCATCAAAGATATTATTATAAGCAAACTCAAAGAGAGCTAGATAATCACCCCGATTTCCTTTGAATTCTAATACCCAAGTCCCTAACATATCCTCTAAAGTTTGAATTGTCCTCTCAGCTTACCCAACGGATTGAGGATGAAAAACCACTACTTAACTTCACCTTATTGCCAAGCCTCTTTTTGAGATGATTTCCAAGAGTAAGAAGTAAGTTGGATACCACCATCCGACATAATAAAAGTAGTCACACCATCAAGTCTAACCAACTCCCAAATACATAAATTGGCATTATCTTCAACATTGAAAGTAGTCTAAACCAATAAGAAGTGAGCCAATTTAGTCATCCGGTCAAAAACCACAAATCCATTTTCACCTCTTCCCACTTCCAAGTAGAAATTTCAATAATTTGAGTAAAACTACCAGGTCTTCGGTGTTATACCTTCACTTGTTGACAATTAGGACATTCAGATACAAACTTGGCTATATCCTTCTCCACACCATTCCACTAATATACTTCCCTCAAAACCTAATACAACTTAGTAGATGCAGGGTGAATAGAGTAATGAGAGTTATGGGCTTCGCTCATGTTTACTCTCCTAAGAACATCCACATCCAGAAGACATAACCAATCTTGATACGGAAGCACACCATCTCCCCCTTGGGAGAAGACCTCTATCTTCTTTTCGGCAACCAACTTCTTCAACTCAACCAATGACAAATCTAGATCTTTCTTAGCCTTAACATCAATAACCACTGAAAACTATGCCCCATTCTATCATAAATACACCATCATTACAGTAGGCTAACCTAACTCCCGATCTAGCCAAATGGTGAATATCGTTTGCTAACTTATTCTTCCCATCATCAACATGAGCCACACTTCCTATAAATAGCCTACTAAGAGCATTGATTACAATATTTGGCTTGCCAGGATGATATTGTACACTCATGTCATTATTTTTGAGGAGTTCCAACCGTCTCCCTTGCCTCAAGTTAAAATTCCTTTGAGTGAACACTTTTTTCAAACTCTTGTGATCAGTAAAAACATCAACAACCACAAAAGATCCAACCCCATTCTAAACTTGAACGAATCCATCATTAGATTCATGCAACTCAATTACAAATCTTGTCAAACAAAGCACATCCTTCACCAGTTCCTCTTTGACCTCATCTACAGGATCAACTATACCATATTCCTTGTCTATATTGCATTACAGGTCCGAAGTAACTCTGTTTTTTCGATAGGGAGGGATGGAGATAGGAAATCTTAAGATATGTTCCATGTCACTATAAGAATCATGAAAAAGTGAAACATTTCCTAAAACGCCTGATAGCCTCCTACCCATGGATGTGGCATGCTTCACACCCATGAATAAACATAGCCTTATCAAATTATCAATCTAACCGTGAAAAAGATTCAACAAAAGAAAGAAACAAATCAACTATCCATTTTTCATCAAGCAATATCTGGAGTAACTCCCAATATAATAGTGAAAGCAAGACATGAAGGTGGATTGACTCATCAAGTTCCCATTGCAGTAGGATCCACTGGCAAGAAGCTAGATGACTACTTCCATTCCTCTACCTAGACCAACAATACTACTAGAAAGAAATAATGCAATTACTAACTAATAGAATAATGTGAATTAGAATAACAATACCTTACAAAGAAGGTAGATGAATTGATTAGTGAAGACTATCTCATCCTTAGCCTTCTTTTCTATTAAGATTCCTTACTTGACGCGACATATTAGACTTCGAGGACTATTTATAAACCTAGTGCTCTGATACCATCTCTGTCATGACCCGAACCTAGGGTCTAGGAGTGAATGACGTATGGAAACCTGAGAGTCCCCAAACAATCCTCGTAGCATTCATTCACACATCATTAGTTCAGAAGTATATATTAATTGTAAACAAATAATTCTAAGGGAGGGGAAAGTTGGACTCACGCTATGGAATATCATATGGGATAGGGAGTAACATGGACTCACATAGCACATAGAACATAAGACTAAGGGACGGGTAAGCATGACTCACTATACGGGGGAAATATGAGACTTAGGTTCTTTCACATCATAATACTTAAGCATATCCTAATACTCATAATACATCCATAAAGCGGTATCCAATAAATAGCCACAGCCAAAACATAATCTCCAAATGTAACATTTAGCATATAAACGTACAAGAGTCTACAACATATCCAACAATGCCTCTAGTCGTAAGATAGAACAGGGGCCAAGACATGTCCCTGGCTCACTCTTAAGGTAAATAACATAAACAAAGTATCATAGGTAGAAGAATGATGGTTCTTCCTCGGAAGATAAGACTCACCACAACAAATAACTCAAGATCCAATCTAGCCATTATATGGTGGATGAAGGAAATCTCCGGTCCCTACATGGTTAGATCATGTACACAAATGGTATGCATTAGTACGTTTGAATAAAGTACGCATGCATCCAATGTATATGAACTGAATAATGTTGTATTTCAACGTTAGATGACAAAGACACGTATATAGAAAGAACCATATAGCAAGTGAATAGCTTATGTCAATATGCCATGAGATGTATGAATGCATGAATACAAAAGCACTTCATATATATTGCGGATAGGACTGTAATCAACATGTGACTAAGTGTGCTATAACTTGGAACTCCATTGTCTTTGCCACAACAGATAAAGAGGTGACCTACTTGCCAAAGACAGATCCTTAACATTCTTCTTCTTCTTTCCTCTTGGGGCATAAACATATGCCTATATTAGGCAGATAGTTTAAGAGAAAGGAGTATGGACCCTTGAGGATAGCCCACCCTACCTTCAATGGAATATACGTGCTTGTAAAGAGGCATGGACCCTTGGTCATTATTCCACTAGAATACATATGTATATACGTGCTTGTAAAGAGGCATAAGTCTTTCAAAGCATAACAATGCATACTTAGGCTTAGAGACCAAATCACATTTCACAATCACGCTTCTTAGGTAAAAAGCCAAACATACTTCATGCCATAATTTTCATGCATAGGAATAGCCCTTTTGGAGCACCTTCTTGAGAAATCAGTATGGACCCTTGGGGATAGACCACCCTGCCTCAAAGTTCAATCGGTGCTCCCTAAAAATAATGGTGTAAACACGCTTAATAGGTCAAAGAGTTATAATCTTAGACAATTATGTGATCACATTCTTGTGATAACCATAATTTTATAAAAATCATATACATAAACATAATTGGGTCTTGACCCACTTCATAAGCTTCATAAAAACCATAGTCATGTATGCATATGCCACGAATGAGATGAGATTAGCATGCATAATAGAGATTTAAACTGAAATCAACACTACATTATGATATTCAAGTAAAGACATAAGTAAAATTCACATAGAAATAATTATACAGATTACCCATGCACAAATCAAGATTTAAAGGGGACATGCACTTTCATAACTTCATACTTCAATGCATTTATTCATATTATGTAAGAATGACTATTAATGAAAGAAATTGATTTTAGATTATTTGGAGGTCTTATGATAGCATGAGAAGTCATAAAAGTCCATTAGGAGTAGTCATAATTATAAAAAATCCATTAATAAAGCAAAATAATATTTCTTCCTAAGGGTCCCCTGAGGAGATGTCATGGCCCATACAAGTTATCATGGTTCGTACAACCCTCCCGTGATACCTCAATTAGCCAAATCTCAGAAAATACTTTACAGATGGGTTTTATGAAAATGGGCATAACTTCTTGATCTGAATTCAGAATGAGGTGAAACTAGATGCATTGGAAAGCTAATTGAAAGAGCTTCAAATTTATGCGTCATGGGCCACCCAGTTCTTCTTGTGCTAAGTAATATGACCATTTAAAGTTGACCCTTCTATCAGTTCTTGTGAAAAACTTAGCCAATGGAATTCCTTTGAACTTAGCTTGATTAAGGAGGCCTACGATTACACTAAAACATATAAATCTGCTTGAATTACGGGCTTTAAAGTGAACTTAGCTTGAGCTTGAAGATCTCATACTTTGAAAAATTTTGGCAAAACACCAAAACAGTTGGTCTCATGGTCTGTACCAAGCTCTATGGACCGTGTACTCCAACGTATCACTTCACTTAGAAAATTATTGACAAGAAGGTTTCGAGACAGTGATCCAATACTTGGAAAAGTTTTACTCCAGAACCTATATGGGAGGCCGTATGGATGATACCACTTTGAACGTACTGTATACTTGGTCGAACCATTTTACTTGGGCTTAAAACTATGGAGACTCAATCCCAAGGCTACCATTCGGTCCACCACACCGTCCATATGGTCTCACATGGCCCGTGTGGGGTCTTAGTATGGTATGCCTTTGTCTTAAACTCCACACCAAGGCCATCACACCTATATAAGGCCAAAGACCACTTCAAGGAGGCTCCACACAGTTTGTATAGCATCACACGAACCGTGAGGACTTCCTTGGAGCATCACCTTGGTCCAAAACTTTTTGAGACCAAATTTCCAAGCTCTAATAAGGTCGTACAATGTCTGGGTCCTTACATAGACAAACTCAATAAGTGTCAAATGCTCATCCCAGCTTCTCTATAATTCCAACACACATCCTCTCAATATATCCTAGAGAGTCTCTTAGCTTGCCTGTCGATTTGAGGATAAAAGGCCGTCCTTAACTTTACCCTAGTGCCAAGTCCTCTTTGGAAGGATTTTCCAAAGTGAGAAGTGAATTAAACTCCATGATCTGATATGATGGACTATGGAATACCATGCAACATCACCAACTCTCGAATATATAAGTGGGCATAGTCCTCAATACTGAATGTAGTCTTAACTGACAGGAAATAAGCTAACTTCGTCATGTGATCAACTATCAGCCATAAGGTGTCAACACATTTTTTGATCTTCGTCAACCCAACTATGAAGTTCATGTTGATCTCTTCCCATGCCCAAATAGGAATGTCGATGTCGTGGGCTAGGCCACCTATCCTTTGGTGTTTAACTTTGACCTGTTGGCAATTGGCATATTCGGACACAAATTGACCAATGTCCTTCTTCATCCCATTCCCCCAATAAATCTCTCTCAAGTCTCTATACATTTTTTTTTGTACTGGGATGAATGGAATATGAGGAGTTATGAACTTTTTTTCATGATCAACTTCATCAATTTGCTATCATTGGGCACACATAAGTTTTCTTGACATCAGAGTGAACCATCTACCCTTTGTGAGAAGACTTCTATTCTTCTTTTACTAAGGTTTTCATCTCAACCAAGGTGGGATCATGATTTTGCTTGTCCTTAACCTCATATATCAAAGAAGATGTGGACCCATGAAGAACCATTGAACTACCATTTTTGGATTCACTTAATCTTACTTCCAGTCTTGCCAACTTATGAAAATCTTTGTCCAACTCCCTTTTTCCACCATCTTCTATATGGGACACACTACCCATGGAAATTATACTAAAGGCATTGGCTACTACATTGGATTTTCTAGGGTGGTACTTCATACTCATATCATAGTCCCTGAGTATCTCTAACCACCTTCATTGGCTCAAGTTGAGATTCTTCTTGGTGAACACATGTTGGAGACTCTTATAGTCGGTGAAAACATCTACGTGAACTCTATACAAGTAATATCACCAAATCTTTGAGGCAAAAACCACCACCGCGAGCTCAAGATCATAAGTCAGGTAATTCTTTTCATGCACTTTCAACTACTTTGAAGCATAGGAAAGCACTTTACCATTTTGCATTAGTACACAACCCAAACCCATCCTTGATGTATCACACATGACAAACCCATCCTTGATGTATCACACATGACAAACCCATCATTCCCTTCTAGTAATGCCAATTTGGGGGCTAATGTTAATCGAATATTTGAAGTCTAGAAATCCTCTCGCATTCATTCGTCACCACAAACTTAGCCTTTTTTGAGTTAGCTTGGTGAGTGGAGACGAAGTTATGGAGAAGTCTTGAATTAATGGCTAGACCAAAGAAGCTCCTGATGTTAGTGGGAGTCAATGGCTTTGGTTAGTTTCTTACTACTTCAATCTTTTCATGATCAACTTTGATGCCCTTTCTAGATACCATATGCCCAAGGAAGGCAAACTCATCTAGCCAAAACTCACACTTGTCAAATTTTGCATAGAGCTTCTATTCCATCAGGGTCTGAAATTCTACCCTTAAGTGCTCCATTTGCTCTTTATCACCTCAAAATAGACAAGGATATCATCAATAAATACCACAATGAATATACTAAGGTAAGGATTGAGCACCCTATTCATGAGGTCCATAAATATCATCGATGCATTAGCTAGGACAAATGATATCACCATAAATTTGGAATGACCATACCTACTCCGAAAAGATTTCTTAGGGATGTCACTTTCTCTCACCGTTAATTAGTGACAACTAGACCTCAAATCAATCTTGGAGAAATGAGTGCCCCCTTGTAGTTAATCAAATAAATCATATAATCCTTAGGATATAATACTTAGTCTTGATGGTGACCTTATTGAGCAATTGGTGGTCAATGCACAGATGGAGCAACCCGTCCTTCATCCTTACAAATAATATGGATGTACCCCATAGAGATCGAATAGGCCTAATGAAACCCTTCATAAACAAATCCTTCAATTTCTCCTTTAACTATTTCAATTCTGTGGGAGCCATTTTATAAGGTGAGATTGAGATAGGCTGAGCATCGCATAAAATACCTATGCCAAAGTCTATCTCCATTTCGGGAGGAACACTTGGTAACTCATCTGGGAAGAGATCAGGGAACTTACTTACAACGAGTATTGACTGAAGAGAAGGAACGTTGGAAGAGACATCTTTGGCCCTCACCAAG
The DNA here is from genome assembly GCA_026153255.1 of Solanum medicagineum. NCBI lineage: Eukaryota > Viridiplantae > Streptophyta > Magnoliopsida > Solanales > Solanaceae > Solanum > Solanum medicagineum. Next base: position 14,314 of record JAPFFP010047227.1, on the reverse strand, counting down.
TGGTGGATGCATTGTGAGTGCATAACTTGCACTCATTTCTTACTCTTTTTTTATGGTTTTATGTTCTTAATTCTATAATTTAAGGATAGTTATTCTTTGAATAGTGTATGGTACAAGTACTTATTATGTAGAATTGGCTTGTCTAAGGAGAATTGAAGATTGGAGCTAAATTGAAGCCAAAAGGAGCTGAAATGCACAAAATGGTATCTTGGCAACAGATACACTCCGTGAATGCGACCTTCAAGCCCGCGATCACAGAGTCATAACATGTAGTGAAGTGCTAACATACTACTTCTAGAAGCGAACGTGGAGCTTTAGGAGACACAACCTCTGCAATTGCAGAATGATACAATGACTAGTGTTGGGACAATTTTGAAAATTCACCATTTTCAGTCCCAAAATCATAATATACACGCACTCCTAACCTTTATTCAAGGGGAATCATTCAAGAATATACACCAAAATGTTGATACATTTTTGAAGAAAAATAACATACCTTAGGATAGATTTTAGTTTAGGATGAGGATTTACAGCATGTTTTCTATAAATTCTTGAGTAGATTGAAGAGTGTGGACTTCACTTGTATTATCTTTCATCACTCTTTCATTCCTTATTCATGAATGCTAATTTGTAGATTTAATTGAAGCTTGCATATGATTTATATATTGGTCTTGATTATTTGTCTTGCTTTCATGCTTAGTTAATGATTTACATGCAAAATCAAGAGGGTTTCTCCCAATTTCCTCTAACTGCTTGAATTGATAAATGGGTCCTTGCATATCTTCTAGTTTAACTTAGATTTGAGATAGGTCCTTAATTCCAGCTTAATTCTTTAAATATATCTCAAGCAGGTGTAGTTGAAGGGGAAGATTGCATGATAATTATGGGTTTATAAGTTGAAATCCTCAAAAGGGACTCAACGACTAAGGTCTTGGGTGTTTTACTTTTTGATGTTCAAGCAAGGCATGTCTTTGAGCATCCCCCATGAGAGGCCATAGTTGGCTCTTGTGATACATCATTCCCTTAGCTCGGGTGATTACAAGTAACGTAGCCTACCTATAGGGTCAATTTGATGCTATGTGTGATGGATAAATTGAGTTTTGATTAATTTTCAAATACTTTATCCTTGCTCCCTTGCTTGACCAATCCTTGCCCAAGTGTTTGTAGGAGTACTATTGGAGTAGTTTCCCCTATATTTAGTTAGAAGCCTTGCTTAGTACTCACCAATCGAGTCAAAATCTAGTAGCTATAGGTCCATGCTCTGTTCACTTGCCAACATATTATTTCCTGTGGGATTTGACCCCTACCGCAAAAACTGGGCAATATGTTGATGTCGACTACCCCTTGTTCCTTTGATCAAGTTGAGCGACATCAAAAAATGGCACCATTACCGGGACACAATAGGCATATTGAGTTGATTTAGGACTTGTAGTCTACTCTTTTGCTTTGATTAGTGAGTACTTCTTTTTTCCATTCTTTGTTATTCTTTTTGTTGTATGGATAATTATGGTGAACATTTTCTTAAGGAATGTAAGCAGTTTTTCTATCTCTTTTAGAGTTGCACTACGGGGTGAGTAAAATGGTGTTGAGGAAGTTAACAGAGAGGCAAGTCTTGTGTGTCAAGATTGGCTCACTGACTTGAATCTTAGACTTGGCAATGAGGTAGCCAAAAGTAGCCAATTGCTCAACTTGAGGGATTATCTCTAGAGCTTGTTTGTTGCTAGAGGTTATGAGTTAGACAAGTTTGAATAGAAAATTAATGTTTTGGAGGTCAACTTGAAACTAAGCAATGAAGTGAGTGAGGCCCCTAACTCAAAGGTGGCTAACTATGAGTTGGACTGACAAATAGAAGGAGAGGAGCTTAATATGGAAGAGGTATGGGACCTATGCGTTTTTTCTTCGAACCCAATAATCATCCAAGAGGCCACAATTGAAGAAATGATACTCAAGTTGCAAAACCAAGCTAGGGACATCTTAAATGACAACTTTGGTTCGTTTGAAGTTTGGAGTGTTGCCTTCTTGGACGCCATGAAGGGTGAAGCTAGAATTGAAGAAGACCTATTGACACTCCCATGACTACAGAAGGAACCCAAGAAGAAAGTTGATGATGAGTTGGGTAGACAATTCAAGTCCTTAAAGTGGAGATATTGATGGAAAGTGTTGATGGTCTCTCATTTCCTTCTTCATGATCTCAAATAATTAATCATCTTGAAGATAGGGAGGAGATTCATTGCCTCAAAGTGGAAATACAAATGGGTGGTGAATCAATTTTCATTCATATTTTAATCAATTCTTACATTTTTAATTTTTATAATAGCTTAATTTTCATTTTTGATTCTTTGCTAACCTTCACAATTTTCAAGTCTTCGGTAATGGCGTTGCACAGTTTTTAAAGTGCCAAAGCAATTGGAATTAAAGAAGCAGGTGGAAATACCAACAAACATAGCAAAATGATGGAACTAGGACATTTGACCGCACTTTAGGCTCAAGAATCACCCATTGCCCAAGGCCAAACAATCTATTTGGGCCTCAGATCGCCCAAAGTTGAACAAAATCACCCTAGCTCTAGCACTTAGTGCACTTTCGCAAAGGTGGTCTTATTTCATGAATGCGGAGTGTGTGGATTGGGTTATGCAGTGTGATCGTACTTCACTTCTGTGAAAGTGGTATGCTGCATGGGTGCCTAGAATCAAAAGACAAGGCATTGGTGACTTTTTCTGAGACATTCAGAAAAAGTAGATGACGAGCATGAAATAAAAATCACATGTGAGGTAAACAATTCCTTTATAATTTGAACCTCACAAGCCTTCAAACTACAACTCAACTCCTCCTTTCTTCATCCAGTCTGGGTACCCATTCCAATGAATGACTATCTCACTATAGCTCATTTCCTGTTCATAATTGTTAGTCTGTGCAACTAGGAAACTCCATTGCATAGGTTCATTTCTTTGCTAAATCTCTCGTCTCATCGCCATGAGGTTGAAATCCTTGATGCTCTTATCTATTATATTTTATGAGGTTTAGCTCCCTATTGTTGTGTGTCCCACCTTATGTGTTTTAGAAATTGATTTTTAGGCCTAAATGCTGAAAAACAAAGTTGATTTTAATGCTAATCTATTGTTTGTTATTTTGGGTAGTGATGGAATGTTGTTAGGGGTGGATTTAAGGGTGATGCTTGTTAAAACAAATCTAAGAACGTATGTTTATCATGTGTTTGACAAAATCCCTCTATAAAATCTAATTTTGAAGTGTCATTCAAACAAGAATATCTAAAAACATCCTTAAAATGCATTCTAATCGATGCTTAGTCCATCTTCATTGTTACTGCCATGTGAATATTTCGGTGACCGATGGGTAGCACTTTCTACATCTAATGCCTAAAAAAGGAAAAAAATATAGTAATGTTGTTAACACTAGCTATACTTTAGCTCTATAATTGCAACTATTGTTCTTATGTGGCCTTCTTTGGTTCTAGCTTGGGGCTACAAAAGAACTATATTTGCTCATATTTGTAATTGGTCCAAATATTAATTGGAGCGTATACATAGGAAACATAGGAAAAATAACTAAATGCATTAAAACCACATATTAATTGGTTCATTTACCTTGGTCCCTAATTTGTTTTTTGTTCCACAAGACAAAAATATTTTTAGTGGGACATTAATAATAGGATCCGTTAAAGATTGTAATGCTATGATTGAACAAAGACCAAACATTCAACAAAATGTTGAATTTATAGAGATATTCTGATGTACAAAAAGATGGTAAATGATGGATAACATTTGACCAACTGCTACTTTTCTCTTGTCTAATAATCTCATGTGCTCTTGTATATATGTATATGATTTTCTCTATTTGAAATAGAGAAAATTTGAGGCTCTAATATGATGACTTAAAAATAAAGACATTTATAACATTTATGCCTATAGAGGAGGTGGAAATAAGTGAGCAAACTCTTCTGGGATATTCTCTATATCCCTTTGTCATAAACTAAGTAGCACATTTATTTGTAATCCCATACTCATCAGCTCTTGCTGCCAATATGGATTTGGAGTGCTAGCGCCATATTAACTTACATTAACATGCGTGTATCTCCTAGATGTTTGTTTGAATGCAGTAATTGGAACAACACCTAATCCTAGACCTCCAACACGACCTGGGTGTTAGGGACCGAGTACTATATAAAGTGCATCATTAGGTGAAACTTTGATAATACTTCTAGCTTTTGACTTTGAATATCTTCAATTTTCCCCTGTGCAAAAGAAAATCAAGCACATTATTATAGTCATACCAATTGATCACTCTATTGAAACAGAATTTTGTTAGAATACTATTGACAAACGTATTCCAGAAAGAACCACTATAACAACATAACATATAATGCAGTTCTTTTGTTCAAATATGGACACTGCAAAAAACATGTTGATCCATATTCCATTAGTTACATAATATTAGGGCCATTGTAATGCAACATTATCACAACTTGAAAATCAGGAGTGATGACACTCACCTAGCCCACCAAGGTAAGCCAGCCCAAAAACTAAAATAACACAATAACATATGAAAGTGGAAAATAAAATAGTATAATAAGGTAGACAATAACAGGAAATCAAAAGCTACAATCATCTCAAAACTGGTGTCACATGTACAAGCCTCTAATTGTAAGAGTACACAAGTGAAAATACAAGTCTCCATGTTTGGTCCTCAAATATAACATAACATAAGAGAGAATCCTCGAAGGTTTGCCAAAGAGATAAGCAGCTGCCTCTCCAAACATCTAAAAGCTTGATCTGATATTGAAGAATACTAGCCAGAAGAACTGGGCTCACAACATACAAAAATGTAGCAAGGGGGTGAGCACTAAAAAATAAGGTACTTATCAAATGGAACTAACCTAGAGTAAAGTAATGAGGAACACAAGTACTCCTATCTACCCAATCACATACCGCCAAACTATACACCTGCATTTAGAAAAGTCCTAGCACAATCCAATATACAAATTATATAAATATATACTAATCACATAGTATCATATCTTGAAACATCTACTCAAAGTCAAATAGTACAATAAACATCCAATATCATAAGCAATACATATAATAATAACAAAGAAGACATGATATGAGATGGAGTGGATGTCATGAGATGTAAATAACACAATGCAATATCAAATAATTGTGATGCTTGTCTGTCCTATGATACACATCCGCTAATCATACCTGTGTTAGAATGAAACTCATGGGGCCACGGAAGGATCATTTATCTGTAAACATTGTCGGTAATGACCTTGGTCAATGCTCACTTGACCAAAAATGACCTCGGCCACAAATTATTAGCCGACATATAACCTCAACTTATTGGCAAAAACCTCAACTTAGCAGTGATGGTACAAACCTTGGCCACCAATTCACATGTTATCTTACTCATCTATTAGCCGTAGCTATCACAAGTATCAATACACAAATAATATTAAATATAATGTGCACGATCTCAATTATATCATAGTTTCAATATTACCAAGATCACAATATCATCACAGTCTCAACATCATGAATATCTCAATATAGGTATAGTCTCAATATCAACATCTAATGATTCACAAGATCAATATGTATCACGAATCAATAATTAATTCACAACCGAATTCTCTACATGAACAATCACTCAATCTGATTTTTTTTAAATTTAATTATCGGGCTTAGAGGCCCATTTTATTGATAAAACAAAACTGGTCCAATACAAGGAGGCACAGGATGGCCCGATCGATCCAGATATAAACGAGACCCTAATAAGTACATATATTTAAATACTTCCAACACTTTCACTTTCCTAAACTTAACTGCTAAGTCTCCAATGTGGCCCTTCAATTTCTCCTTGTTCCCTAGGTTCACACAGGTCTTTGTGGTACTCTTTGTGCTTTGCATCATGACCTGCTGAGTATTTCTCCTCATCTCCAAGTTGTCTTTTTTATTTCTATTATTTCTTATAGCATCTTCCTTCAGTGCTCCATGTGACGCGCCGCCATAGTCTCCCTATTTCAGCTTATCAAACATGTTCTGCTCGTTGATTAGCCTTGATTTGTGAGTTTCTTCACCTCTGACTTTATTTTCCTTAGCTTTTTGCCATTGTTCTGTGCATCTTAGCTGCTAATTCTTTATTTCAGGGACAAGTGTACTCTCCATCACACACTGGAGGTGTTCACTTTCCATTCTTGAAGATGACTTAGCAGATCTGGTTTTTGGTGGATGCATGATCATTTTGCTCCTATCAGATCTTGTTTTTGATGGATGCATGATCATTTTTCTCCTCTTTTTCTCCAAATAAGCTGTTGCGACAACTTTATTCGTATGGCTAGGCGTTAATGTAAATATCCCCCATAGATTTAAGGGCACCATTTTTTGTAAATGCATCTTATTTTGTAAATCTCTGAACATGACTTGTCTATGCAAAGTATAAACAGTATCATCGAAACCTGTGTTTTCTTGATATGTGCAAGCTAGGAATCTGCTATTTATCTGCATTTAAAATCTTCCAAGCCAAACTGAGTAATTATGCGAATGTAAAGAAATGTTGTGTTCCTTTTGGTTTAGCAGAATTAGCTATGTAGTCCGCCAGTGTATAAGCTTCTCTGAAAAAGTGATTTACTTGAATGCTTATAGACTCTGCTATGCACTGAATTTCATCCACAATTTGCACTATTGCCCATGGTATTTCCCACTCTTTTGATATGAATTTATGCATCCCTAGAGAATCTATTTCTAGTAGCACCCTTTCATGACCTTGTACTTTACAATATTGTAAAGCTCTTAGTATAGTTGTAGCTTCTACAGAAAGGTTTGTCGCTATCTGAAACGACCCAAAAAGTGCCCGAAAATGGACCACGGAAGTGGCCGTAATCATAATTTCCATATATCTAAAAATCTATTCATTATTTGAAAAATCTGACTTCATATTCTTCATCAGGGGAAAAATTGAGTGGAAAATGGGTCTAACCCGAATTTTAGAGCAATGTAGCAAAATTTGAATTTTCTAGTGAGCTGAAAAACAGTGTAAGTACGGATTCCTTCTGCGACACGCACTAGTGTTAAAATTATCCTAATTTTTGACTTCGATCCAAGGCTTTTAAGTCTTGCGCCTAATTTTTTCCATACGAGAAAATATCTATACTTAGCTTTATTTCACCCTCATATCATCCAAAACATTCCCCAATATTCATGAAAACACTTAGTCTTATATTTATCTCAAAATTCAAGTTTCAAACCCTCATCCGGATCTCAAGATTCTCCTTCAAGGTTCAAGTCTCCATCTCCAATCTTCATCTAATTCATCTCCAAAGCTAAGGTATGTCAGTTTCTTTCATGGTTTCCTTTCACACATGATGGTCAATCTTCCTTTTACATAAAATTGCATGATTTAATGGGTCTTGATTACTATGAATTTCACTACACACTATGTTAAAGCTTCATGAAATTGTGACTGTTTTTCCAAGTTTAGGCTATGGATCTAAGATCTATTGTAAGATTTTGTGAATGGGTTTTTATGTATATTCCTTGAGGGTGTTACCAAGTATCTATTGAATGTTTTCCACCGAATTTTATAGCATTATTTCACTTGTGAATTGCATGGTTTTATACTAGCCCTGCGCACCCTTAAGTGTTTGATAAAATGTCCGGATATGATTTCTTGAGGAATAGAAAGTCCAAAGCGTGTCTTATGAGTTAAATGACTTTATGATGATGAAATGAATGTTTATATGAGTTATATTTATAAGATATATCTATGTTATTATAAAATGATCATGCCTTGTTGAGGGGGTGCTACACCTTTACCGCCTTGGTGTAGGGTGTGATGTCCATCAACCATTGTTGAGGGGTTGATACCTTGACCACCTAATTGGACGATGTTATTTCCATTAACTAGTAAGGGGTTGATACCTTGACTACCTAAATGGAGGTTGTGATGCCCATTAACTAGTAAGGGGTTGATACCTTGACCACCTAAATGGAGGGTGGGATATCCATTAACCATTGTTAAGGGGTTGATACTCTGGCCACCTTGATTAGGGGTGTGATGTTCATCTACCGATTAGGGGGTATACACCTTGATCACCCTCCAATGGAGTGCTAAACCTTGGATTCTAAGAACTAGTTGCTTGGTTTATGATGATGATCTCCTTCTACCTATATATTATAATTTATATAAGCATGATTTTACTTCAAGCATCATTCATACATGTGATGTCGTTACTATGCTATCTATTGTCTATATTTATGTATTTTGATTATGTTGTCTATCTTTTTTTGCATTGCATTCTATATGCTTAGTACATTCAAATATACTAATGCATACTCTATGCTACATGATGTTACCATGTAGGAACCGGAGCTCCATTTGGCCATCATCCTCTTCCACGTGGCTAGTGGCATCCATTCAAGCTAGTTGGTGAGTCCTCATGTACGAGGGCAATATCTATGTTCTTATGCTCTGTATTAAAGACTATCTTTGATATACTTTGACTATGACTATGAGCCCGGTTGCTTGTCTTGGCCCACACTATGTTCTATGTTAGAGGTATTGTTGGACAAGATATGTATTATGCTTGAGCTTTGACTCACTTATGATATTTAAGCTATTTAAATATAAATCTCTCTCCCATAGTCCTAATTTCACCTTGTTTATGTTTCTTATGATGAATTATCTTTCTTCCACGAACAAGGATGTGTGATGATATGCTATGAGGCTTGTTTGGGGATCCTTCGGGTTCCCGATTCATTGGTAACATCTAACCCCTTGGCTTTGGTCTTGACAAAGATGGTATCAGATCACTAAGTTTTTAGATCCTCAAATTCCAACACAACTCATTGATTAGAGTTTTACTCATGGTTGTGTTGTGTACCATAACTATGAGTAGGAGGCTATGAGACATTTTAGGAAATGTTCCTTTTCTTAATGGCCTATGTCGTGCTTTAGAAGTGAGATAGTGTTCCCCCCCTCTAATGAATGTTCTTTGCTCTTCTAGTTGATCATGCCCGCTTCAAAGAGGAAGCCAAAGGAAGGTAAGTTGACGGTTTTGATGTTGATAGATCCGAGTTTCACTATTTATTTCATTATTACTTTTGATTGCTAGTGGGCTTCTTCCGTGTCCTGAGTTGTGATGTGAACCTTTGGTGCTTGCCTCTAGGTTGGGTATGTTATTGTTGGAAAGTTCATAAGTGTTGATCCAGTTTGTATTGCATTAGGTCTTGCCTTGTTGCTTGTTGGAGTTGGCATGGTGGATTTTGATATCATACTTGGAATGGAATAGTTGCATGCATGTTCTGTCAGCTTTGGTGGTAGGACCCATAGAGATGATTCTGACTCCCTAATGAACTCGTCTTCGAGTGGGGGTTGTCAAGTGGTACCAAAAGAGGTAGGTCCATTCTTGTCTTAAGGTTCAATTGATCTCTAAGGGTTGCCCCATGTTCTTATTGCATAGAAGTCTTGTCTTGTGATATTGGATGAACTTAGCTTGATGTGTTGTAGGTCTTGGGGTAGTTAGGGCTACTAGCATAGCATGTTTTTAATGAGTGTAGAACCCGTAAGGTTTTAACATGATGGTTGAGGATGGTTGATCTATTTGGACAACTACAATGGGTAGTCGCTTCACTAAGGTTGATCTTTGGTTCGAGCTTTGTCCCTAAGTGAGAATTATTTGTATTGGTAGAGTTGTTTGGTTTTACTTATTCATTAGCTATGTTTGTGGGTCCCTAGAATAAGGTCTTAAAACCCTACCTTGATATGTTTGTGATGGTCTCTAGTGATGAGATATTGATTTATTTAGAGCTTGTGAATCATTTGGGGATAGTGTTGCAATCCTTCGAGGATGAGAGGTCATTTACTAAATATGATAAGTGTGTATTGTGGATAAGAAGAAGGTTGTTAGAATTCTTTAAGGAATTATGAAATGAGTATGCATTATTTTCCCGGTAAGGCTGGTGTTGTGGTTAGTGCTCTAAGTAGGGTGCTTAAGGTAGCTTTGCATATATGGATAATGGTGGAAAAGAGGAGACGAGTGGGGTTCATCCGTGGGTTATATTGGAAGTTAGGTTGAGGGGAGTTGAGAATGGTAGTATAGCGTTCTTGGTGGTTCCAAATCTTCCTTGGTTGAGAAGGTCTAGTTTAAGCAAGGCCTTGATTCCACCTTATTAGAGTTGGAAGTTTTGGATGGAAAGATAGATGAGTGGAGGTTATCTTCCAAGGGGGAGATGATAGTTCATGGCTACAAGTGACATAGGTGTGGTTAAGGTTGACAAATGAGTTATGGTTGTGAATCCTTTTAGAGTGTACAAGAAGTTGGTAAGGTTATGCCTGGGGATATGATTATGGTTTGTTCGGTTCTTCATGCTTCTAGTTTGAGGAGATTTGTTGGTGGCTCTAGTGCTATAGAACCCTTTGAGATGGTGGGTGATGTGGAGGAGAAATTGACTTAGGAGAAGGTCCCAGTGGAGGTGTGGATGGATGAGTGAAGAAGTTGGCTAATAATGATGTGGTTTTCATCAAGGCCCATTTTTGGTGGAGTCGCCTATTCATATGTGTCTCTCAGGGAGCCGGTGCGAGCATGGAGAAGCAATATTCATATCTCTTTCATTCTGTTAGAGCTTATGATGATACGTCAAGTCCCTATTCTATGATCCCAAGGCACAATTCAGTCCCTAGGTCATTGCATGCACTCAAGTTTATGTTGACAAGTTCATGCCGATTTGACACTCATGTTGAGGTTTTGAAAAAGGTGTTTTAAAGTGTATTGATGCATTTTTGTTGGGGATGATCTCCTTATGATTAATATTCTCTTGTACATTTCTTTGACATTCGGGGACGAATGTTCCTAAGGAGGAGATATTGAAATGACCCAAAAAGTGCCCTAAAATGTGCATTGAAAGTGCCCGTACTCATAATTTCCTTACATCTAAAAATCCGTTCGTTATTTCAAAAATCCAACTTCATATTCTTGTTCAGGGAGCAAAATTGAGTGGGAGATGTGTCTAAACCAAATTTTAAAGTAACCCTAGCAAAATCCAAATTTTCAAGTGAGCTGAAAAATAGTGTAAGTGCGCGTTCCTTCCGCGACATGCACTAATGTTAAAATTATAATGATTTTTAACTTTGGTCCAAGACTTTTAAGTCTTAGGCCTAAGTGTTCCCATACGAGAAAATGTGAATACTTAGTCTTATTTCACCTTTATATCACCCAAAACATTCCCCAATATTCAATCAAACACTTAGTCTTTTATTTTTCTCAAAATTCAAGTCTCAAACCCTAATCTGGATCTCAAGATTCTCCTCCAAGCTTCAAGTCACCATCTCCTATCTTCATCAAGTTCATCTCCAAAGCTAAGTTATGTGGGTTTCTTTCACAGGTTCCTTTCACCCACGATTCCCAAGCTTCCTTTTACTTAAAATTGCATGATTTAAAGTTGATTTACAAATGGGTCTTGATTATTTTGAATTTTACTGCACACTATGATAAAGCTTCATGAAATTGTGACTGTTTTGCCATGTATTGGGCTATGGGTCTAAGATCAATCATGAGATTTGATGAATGATTTTTATGGACATTCCTTCAGGGTGTTACCAAGTATCTATTGAAGGTTTTACACTGACTTTTCTAGCATGTTTTCACTCTTGGATTACATGGTTTTACACTAACCTTACACACTCTCTAAGTGTTTGAGAAAATGTCCAAATGTGGTTTCTTACGAATTCAAGGTCCAAAGCACGTCTTATGAGTTGAATGACTTTATGATGATGAAGTGAATGTTTATATGAGTTATATTTATGAGAAGTATCTATGTTATTAAGAAATGACCATGCCTTGTTGAGGGGTGCTACACATTGACCGTCTTGGTAGAGGGTGTGATGTCCATCAGCCATTGTTGAGGAGTTGATACCTTGACCACCTGACTGGAGGGTGTGATGACCATTAACCAGTAAAGGGTTGATACCTTGACTACCTAAATGGAGGGTATGATGTCCATTATCCGGTAAGGGGTTGATACCTTGACCACCTAAATGGAAGGTATGATGTCCATTAACCAGTAAGGGGTTGATACCTTGAGTACCTAAATGGAGGTTGGGATGTCCATTAACCATTGTTGAGGGGTTGATACCTTGGCCACCTTGATGAAGGGTGTGATGTTTATCTATTGATTAAGGGGTATATACCTTGATCACCCTTCAAGGGGTGCCAAACCTTTGATTATAAGCACTAGTTGCTTGGTCTATGATTATGGTCTCCTTCTAATTATGTATTAAGATTTATATAAGTAGGATTTTACTTCAAGCATAATTCATAAATGTCATATCGTTGCTATTCTATCCATTGTCTATGTTTATGCATTTCGATTATATTGCCTATCTCTTGTTGCATTGCATACTATATAGTTATTATATTTAAACGTATGCATAATCTATACCAACATGATGTTACCATGTAGGAACCAAAGCTCCATTTGGCCATCATCCTCCTCCACATGGCTAGTGGCATCCATTCAAGTTAGTTGGTGAGTCCTCATGTCCGAGGGCAATATCTATGTTCTTATGCTATTTATTAAGGACTATCTTTTCTTTTTGGTATACTTTGACTATGAGGGTGAGCTCGGCTGCTTGTCTTGGCACCGCTAAGTTCTATGTTAGAGGTGTTGATGGACAAGATATGTATTATGCTTGATCTTTGATTAACTTATGATATTCAAGCTATTTAAATATAAGTCTCTCTCCCATAGTCCCAATTTCCCCTCGTTTATGTTTCTTATGATGAATTATCTTGCTTCTGCTACTAAGGATATGTGATGATATGCTATGAGGTTTGTTCGGGGTTCCTTCGAGTTCCCCATTCGCCGGTCACTTCTAGGCCCTATGCTTTGGTCGTGATACTATTCCTATGTATCAAGACTTTGCATAGATTAAGTTTCCATGCTGATTTCGTAGACAAATTCCATTGGAACTCATATTTGGATTCCCTTTTCTTTCTCCAATTGTATTCACATTCACCCAACCACTATCAGCGACTCTCCAGCTGACAGGCTTGCAGTGGAGGATGGGTCTCTGCTTTTGTAAATTGTTAAAGCAACTATTCCATAAAATAGTCCTAGTCTTTGTCTTTGGATAAGTATCTTAATTAATGATTGAATATTTTGGTTGCATCCCTCTAGCATCCTTTCAAATGATGTAGGTTTCCATGCCTTATGTTGTTCCTATTTTCCACAATTCCCATAAGATCATGGCTGGAATTGAACTTAGAATCTTCTTCTCATCTTAGACCTTCCATATATGTCTACCATTGTGATATCATAGCTGCGAAACTCGGCCTAGTTATCTGAAAACCTGCACATGAAATAAAGTGCGTCCATAGCGTTACAACTTTGGGGATGGTTGGAAAAAGATGATCCAAGGTCTTTCCCCATCGATTATTATAGCACTAACACCTGGACACTATTGATATGCCCATTCTTCTCAGAATATCATCAGTAGGGATCTTTCTCTTCAAAACCCTCAACAATAAGAAAGCAATCTTATGAGGCAGATTGTTGTTCCAGACCATTCTATACCAAAGGACTTTCTCCTATTTCTGCCTTAAAAGATGATAGGCAGATTTGACAAAGAAGGTACCATTAGTATTGCAAGTCCACCAAGCCTTATCATTCATGCCCCCTATTTCTAGTTTAATGTATGTAATAATGTAGTCACTCATTTCAGTTGACAGACATTCAACCAAAACATCCTCTCTCCAGGATCAAGTGTTGATTAAATTTTGCGCTTCCACATCATCTTCTTAGGCATTCTCCCCTTCTTTATGATATAGAGCACTAAATCTGGTCCAATTATCATGCTAGAAACTGGAGTTCCCTACTTTTAGCTACCATCGAATATAGGGTTCTAACTCATCCCTTGTATTGATCATGTATTTCCAAACATGAGATCTTGTAATATAATTTGCAAAAATAGGGTGTAATCTCTTGAAATATTTATTTCCCATGTAAGTGCCCCATATTGTACCTACAAAGGTCCTAAAATTCCATGACAATTTTGCCATTAATGGCTTGTTTGTAACACCCCACACCTCACGATACTAGTACAATGCAAATGAAACATGACATGATTTGGAGAAATTGACGTTAAATTTTAAAAGTGCTTGAATCTCGTGTTAATCGGCTATATGTGCATTTAACGCTTAAGAGGGTCGACTGAATACATGTTTATTGTCGAATTAAGGATATTAAGGCCTTAAATGAAGTAAAATAATTGAGGTGCTTGTAGGACTTAGAAGCTAGCAGGT